>MU699410.1:137828-169038 GCA_026770625.1 Nicotiana glauca | reverse complement strand
GGTAAAGTTATTCAGCTATTGGTGAACTTCTAGGACAATTCTGGGTCCGCTCGAGGACGAGCGTTTGTTTAAGTTGGGGAGGATGTGACTACCCAACCCGTCGTCACGTGAGTTACCGTCCCGTTTCCCCCTTATTGTGTTGCTTCATGTTTTAATATCGGTATTTAAAACTTCCGAATCACACATTCGATCAAAATCCCAACCAAGCGATGTCTGAATGACCTGAAAATTTGCAGACATATGCAAAATCACCTAACGAAGCTACTGCAACTCTCAGAATTTGATTTCGACCCTCGGATCAAAATCTCACCTGCCAACTGGAATTCGCTAAAATTTTAACTTTGCCAATTCAAGCCTATTTCTACACCGGACCTCCAAATTTGATTCCGATCACACTCTTAAGTCACAAATCATCTCCCGAAGCTAACCGAACCACCGGAATTCACATCCGAGCCCTCTTACCATATAGTCAACTTCTGGTTGACTTTTCTAAAACAAGCTTCCTTCTAAGAGGCTAAGTGCCTCATTTCCAACTAAAACCAACACAATTACACCCAATCAACTCAAATACCGATATTGAAACATGAAGCAACAAAATAAGGGGGAAACGGGCGGTAACTCACGTGACGACGGGTCGGGTCGTCACAATAGTAACTCCCTTTCCCTCATAACACATAAGAACAACCATCATCACCGAAGCAACCTCCTCTGTTCACAACTCGATAATTAAAGTGCCCTCTAGGCCTAACTTCTCAAATCAATGATATTACCACAATCCTCATGCTTGGTTTAAATCCTTAGTCAATCAAGTGACTACATGTTGTGAGCACGTGATTTTTGCTTCACATGAATTACTCCCAAAAAATTTAAAATAAAATGGCTTTGTGTTGTGTGTGATTTTTGTGGATTTTTGTGTTATTTTTCTTTTATTGTTTGCATTCGTCCGTGCATATTTATGTGTTCAAATAAATGAAAAATACAAAAATATGTTGCATTTACATTTAGGATTAATTCAGTAAGTGGTTGTTTTACAAAAAATTTAAAAGAAATTAAAAAATAACGTACTTCGCATTTTAATATTTAAAGTGTCAAAATTGTGTGTGAGAATTATTATTAAGCGTTGATTAGCATTTGTGAGTTAATTGGAGTTTTATAATTTACATTAGGATTTTTTGTTTTGTTTTAAGAGAAATAGGAAAAGAAAAAGAAGTGATAATAGAAATAAAAGGATGAACTTGGGCCAAGCTTGTGCCAGCCTAAACAATTTCCACACAATACCCAACCAAAACAGGCCCCAAACTCGTTCCCTAATCCAGCCCATCTCCACACTCACCAAAAACGATGTCGTTTGGACATATTTAATCTGAGCCGTTCAATCAGCCTGATCCAACGGTCCATAGACGCCTATCCTCAACCGATCCATCCCCGACCCATCTCCCTTGGACTGACCCAATCCCCTACCAAGAACAAAACGACCTCGTTCCAATTTAAGTGAATGATCCAAGCCGTCGGTCACGTTTGATCGAATAGCCTGGATCAAATTTCCATCCCAGTATATATTCCCAACTCATACCCCACACCCCCAAGACAACTCCCCCATCGTCGTCTCTAATGCTCAGAGACGACCCCAAGTAACTCTGCCATACTCCGCCGTCAACCACCCACTGGAAATCGCCTCACGGCAGTTCCGGTGGCCTAATGACCCCCAAATTTACACCATATCTTCACCTCAACTCCACATCTCTATGCCACCTTCAGCTTCCCTCGAATCCTAGCTCAGCTCTTCAAATATCAAAAAATCCGTCAATCCCTCCGCCGTATTCGGTGGCATCACCTCCGATGGCCACCAAATTTACACCCTAGGTCCCCCTCGCCCTCCTCTTTCCAAATCCCCGCTCCTTATCTTTCGAATCACACCAGAACTTGTCGAATATTGATTTAAGGCCAAGAACCCTAGCGCCACTACAAATGCACAGTCTCTAATCAGTCACAAACTAACACCCCATGACCTCCTTGACCACCTCACCCCTAATCCACCAATAGCTTCCCTCGAATCCCTCTCGAATTGTTCGAATATTAGGTCAGAGTTCGAACCAAAATTGCAATCTTCGAGTTTTAAAGGTTTGGGGTTACAATTAACTTCAATTGTGTGTTCTCAATTGAGAACACACAATTGAAGTTTATTCCAGCCACAAATCAGGGAATCATCGAGTTTAAGTCAAGAACACTGTCCATTTAGTTTTGAGGTAAGTTCGATTTTATTTTTCTGTTGTTTTTAATATTTATTTCCTTCTAATTCTTCTCTTTTTCTTTCTTTTTTGAAACATATGATACGCTCAAATTACACTTTAATAACGAGTGTAAGGCGGTGGGTGTCAAATATAATAACCCAACAAGGTTGAGGTCGAATCCCACAGGGAATAGGTGTGAAAATGTTACTTGTTCAGTGTGTTGCTCAACTAAAGTTCTATCTCTATTCGATTAAGACTAACAGAAAATGATTCATAGTGACAAGAGTATGTAAAGTGTTTGTTTTGAAGTAACAACTAATTGTAGAATTTAACGAGTGAACAATTGGATTAAGACAACCAAGGTTGTGTCCCCTTAAATGAAATATAATGTTTATAGGTGTTAATATGATATATTTCTAATGGAAGGTTCTTATGATATGCAAATGATGTCTAAGTTGCTACCCATTATTTCCCAATAAACGAGTAGTATTTCCCCTTTATAATTTTCCCTAATGTAAAAGAGTTACAATTAAGAATCATCAATAAATGCCAATTAAAACCCACTTATCCCTAAGCGATTTTATTAAACAAGGTTTAAAGCCTTGAGTCATTGATATTTACTTCTACCAAGTTCTAACCCACTTTCCCAAGCAAAGCTAGAATGTAATGGCTTTTGTTAATGTTTGCAACCACCAACAATAAATGAAGAATGAGAAGTAAATACATACCAGCCAACCATTATACATATATTCAATGTTAAACACCCATTTAGGGTCCACAACCTTATTATTTAGAGTTAGCTACACATGGTAAAATACAAAAACCAACCAATATTTAATGTCATAAATGCTCACAAAGAAGAGAATCTTCACCTCAAAAGCGTCCAAAAAAAGGAAGATTTATGTCTGGGACTGTAGCTCTAAAGTTAGACAAGGTGAGCCCACAAGGGCATCATAAAACTATTTACAGTGGGGCGAAAATTAGGACCGAAAATGGACAAAATTGCCCTTTCAGTGTCACATCTGCAACCGCATTCTTGTCGCAGAGCAAGTATGTGGTCCGCATTCTGAGAATCGCTACCGCAGAGTGAAACCCTAGTCTTCAGGTCACCTTCGCATTCCGGTTCTGCGGTCCACATTTGTGTTTTACGACTGCAGATTGCATTCGCAGTTTTTGACCTTCACTTTTCTTCATGTTTGGTTTGCGGTGCATTATGCGGTCCGCATGTTTGTTTTGCGGTCGCATAGTGTACCACATTCTTGACTTGATTTTTAGCTCAGGACTCCGTATTGTGCGATTTGTGGCACACTTCTGCGGTCTGCATGTCTGATCTGCTGTCGCATAGTGGACCGCAGACCAGTGCCTGTGCAATATTTAGCTCTTTTCTTGTCCTTTTGATTCCATTATCGTGTCCTTGGGATCCCCTTCCTATTGTACTGCAAAAACAACCAATCTACATAAGTACCGGTTATAATTGCATTAAAACAAGCTAGAATCTAAGCAATTAGTATTGAAATGTGCCAAAATTCTCCGGCACATCAACACCCCATACTTAAACTATTGCTTGTCCTCAAGCAACTAAAACATACTTAGCATAATCTAGCCTCTACTTATAAGACACGATTCAATAAAGACTAAAGGTGGTGTTCATTGCTAGTTCCTCAAACATGTGTTTACAATTGTTGTACCCATTTTTGAATTTACAGTATATACAAGGAAAATTAATCAACCTGTGAACCTTGAGTCTCAGGCAATGCGACAAAATGTTACCCTCAGTCGAGTGCAATATCATTTGACTCAAAAACTCAACTTCTGTTCAATTCCACAGTTCATGTACCCTCACTAGAAGGAAGGTCCGAGAATCACAATATTTACAAGGACGACAAAAAGGGACCATTTACAAAAACACTCACTCTCAGAAAGAATTTCAAGTGTTACTACATGTCATACCATAGGCTTGCCCTTATTTTAATTCGCCGCTTATTCAAGAGTGTTTGGTTGGAGGTCTCATAAGGACTTTTTAGCTTGTAATGTAGGTTTAGAGAAGGGTTGGATAAACATTTGGGTACAAGTGACTTCACCCTCTTTGAACATTACTCACAATTTTCCATTCTTTTGCACTTTGCTCCTTTCCAAACCCCCATAGCCTCACTTTCATTTAGTTCCAATATAGAACCACCTCATCTACATCTACTAATATTTATTCAAGACTCCATACTATATATACATACACATATTTTCTCCATTCTAATATTTCATTTTTTTTTGCTTGAATACTGTACACAAACACTTTTGAGGCATGTGGTCCTAAACTCACCATACAACCTTACCAACCTCCACTTCGACACCACCCCTAACTTAGGCTTTTAGCCTTATTCTTAGTGTTCAAAGAGGGACGGTTTAAGAGAGGGAATTATTTTTCAAAAGGGGAAAAGTTTGTAATGAGTTGGCCAACAAAAATGTTTACAGGCTCAAATTGGGTTCTAGTGATATTATTTATGCATAGGTAGGCTCGAAAGGCTAATGAGGTTTTGTAGATAGAAACAAAGATTGCCTAAGATCATTCCTCCACCCAAACATACTACCATTAGCATTGAAAAACCAACCGGGCAAGTTCTAGATGATAGAAGTAAACACGAGATTTATATATACACAAAGAACTCACACACAACGGGGACACGAACTGCTTCATTCACATAATTTGACGCTTTTGAGTAAACGCTCAGCGACTCAAGCCTTTCATCATAAACACATGTATAATTCTGGGTCGCCATAGAGTCACAGCGTGAGCCTCAGGTTCACAAAATTTATAATAGAGACTAATTCCCTTAAAAAAATTGTCAATCCATCTATCATTGGGAAAAGTCGACAAAAACGACATATATATATGTGGAAGGGTATATGTTCTGCACAGACACATGTTTGATACTAGTATATACACTAATATTTATTTTTATATATATGGGGATAACAGTAAATACTATTACTAACACTATAATATTAACAACACTATAATGAACACGAAGTAAACACTGATGCACATACACAAAAATAACACCACTCATGCGCTGAAGTTATTCCAATGTACACAAATATACGATATGCATAAGTACACGAGTGTAAAGATATATCACAAAAAGATATACAACGCTACCCTCCTCCCCCAATTGAAAATGATGCATTATCCCCAATACATATAAAAAAAGAGAAACGTTGGAGGGTAGCTCCCTGAGGCACGCTAAATGCTATGGGAGATGGCAGCCGACTGAGCACTGGAGGGGTCACCCTCAGCTGTGGCAGTAGGAAATGATGATAGCTTAGTTTGAGCTGTGGTCTCCTCCAATGGCATACTACCCTCAGGCTACTCCAGGGTAGGAGAGGGAACTGGAACTGTAGCTGGAGCTGATGCTATATCGGGAACTGATGGAGCCTGGGAGCTGCTAGATGCGCCAACGGATGATGGAGGTGCTACAGGAGATGCTGAAACTGCTCTATCTATCAAAGATCTCTGGATGGCCTCTTGCAAATCTGCCTGCTCCACCTCATCTCGAGTAGCCTTCTCCTGAGTAGCATCATCAGTAGATGCCTCTGCAATCTGTTTTCCTTTTTTCGGAGAGGCTTCATCACTTGTAAATCCCAAACTCTCTTCATAATCCTCATCATCATCTTCCTTATCCTCTGATTTACCCGTACCTCCAGCCTCCTCCTCAGAAGTAATTTCAATATGAGCTGACGGATCTTTAGGTTGGGAAGCTACGGGAGTAGGAAGCACTGGGTCTGACATCAATGTCGAGAAATCAAGTCCCAAATTTGGAGGAGTTGTATCAGCACCCTGATCGTCGTCCGTTGGAAGGAAGGATGAGAGATCGAATTACAAGCTTTGCATCTTTTGGAATTCGACCCTCATAGATTCAACCTCCTTTTTGAGCTCTGGTAGCCCACTCACCTCACCCCTCTCTATTTTCTCCACTCGAAACTCCAATTTCTCCTAACGCACCGCATGGGCTGACTGTTTCTTTTGAATATCATTCACTGCTTCTTGCATGAGAGTCAGGGCTTGCTTGATCAGGTTAGGCAGTGTCTTCAGAAGTTGGTCTATCTTAGCATTGTCATGCTGGGCCAATAGACCAAGCTTCGAGACAGCAGTAGTAGCAGGAGTGGGCTTAGCAGGGGTAGGCTGACTAGGGGTAGTTTGAGGCACAGACTGAGGAGTGGACGATGCTGGAACATCAACTGAAAGACTCGTAGGAGGCTGGGATTGTGAACGGTCCTCAGTATCTTGTTCTTGAACTGGCATTACTAGAGGAATCATAGCATCACCAAGACGTGTGATATCAATCACCCCTGGCTCCTTTCCTGTTTTGTCTTTCCGCTCATCCACAGGGACATTCGCAGCCTGACAGAGTGTTGTGATCAAGAAAGGGAAAGGCAGAGAAGTGGCATGCTGAGTGGCCCTGATCCCTATTTCTTGATGTATAATAGCCCGCACGTCTATCTTGATACCTTTCATGATGCAGGCAATGAGGAGTGCCTTTTCGATAGAGATTTCTGTCTCATTCTGCGTCGGTAACAATATAGAGGTGATGAACGCTAGCCCAAAATGACCTTCCCGTGAAAGACTCTCTTTGAAAATCTTCTGGCCAGGGTTTATCCAAGTAGGGGTTCCTTTAGTAATGATTGAGGCAATCCATCCACGTTCACCCTCTCTGTTCGCGAACTTGTCATTGTACTCTGTTGTGCCCTCACTCCGATCCGGGACAAATAGTTCATTGATTGCATTGACGCTACAAAACATAGAGTACCCTCAAACTAGCACTTGATCCAAGAAAATCCGGTTGCATTTATGGTGCTTGGTTCTCGAGGCCCCGTATGATGCGTAGAGCTCATGAACTAGTGACTCATTGTATTCACCTGGCGGCTCAGTAAAGGACAACCATTTCCTATGCTTGATGTTTTCCAGGATGTGTGGATGTTGTTCCTTCAGCCCATGTAAATGCAACTGCTTCTCCGGTAGGAGCTTTCTCTTTTCAAGCCCCACTCTATATCTCTACCTGGCCCCCTCTACTCCCCAGCGGAGGTGGAACTCAGTCCCGTGTTTATGGCATGCCTCAGCCCTTAGATCAACCTCAGGTAGAGGCTCCTCCTCTTCAGACTGGGAGGGATGCTGTTGTTCATGCTCTACCTTTTGGCGCTTAGCCTTTGGTGGCCTTGGTAGGGTTCGTCTTTGTCGAGTAGCCATATCTGCACAAGGTTTATATGTGAGTGATAACGTCAACACATTGGGAGAGAACATAGAAAAGAAAGAAAAAAAACTATTAAAGAGGAGAGGCTCAGAATGCGGTCAACTCTGCGGTCGCAAAACCACAATACGGACCGCAGAGTCACTACAGAAGTACTTGTCTCATAAGGTGTGCAATATGCGACGGATTATGCGATCGCATAACCATTATGCGGACTGCATAATCATCACAGAATGAACATTTTCAAAAGTTCATTTATAGGGGTCTCTGCTCCACTCTGCGGTGGATCTGCGGACCGCAGATCAGTTCTACGACCGCATATTCCACCGTATTTTCACAACTTTCTACAGAAAATCAAGGGGTCAATTATGCGGTCACTCTACAGACTGCATATCAAGTATGTGATTGCATCAGGACCGCAGTTTATCATCTTCCTCAAGTGCCCTAGGGTTAGGTCTGCGACTAAAATGCGTTCCGCATTTCAGACATACGGACCGCAGACTTCATCGTTTTCCACATAAGCCTTAAGGTCTAACAATGGCCACATCATTCTTAACCTAAAGGCGGCCATATTTATCACGAAACAACTACCTAAACCGTTTAAGATCAAACATTTGCACAGGATTTATGCATAAAAGATGAGAGAGAGAGAAGTAGTTGCATACCAGAGTGGGGTACAGGACTTCATACGAGAAAATGTCGGTGAACTTGGTTGTTACTTTTGACCAGGTTCGATCGAATCGTTCCTCTTCAAAAATACCCCCTTTTCTCGTTTCTTTGTTTTTCATTATTTTTTTTCTTTGTTTTATTTCAGTGAATATTAGAGGAGGACTTACCTGTGAGATCTGAGATGAACTTTGCGGTGCACTGTTCACCGCATAGCACACTATGTGACTGTATAGGTGTTATGCGGTGTGGTGCATGAATGAATTTTGAGGGTCTCAAATGCAGTGCATTCTGCGGTCGCATAACCATAATACGGACCGCATAATTCACCATTTTGCCTCATTTTCAACTACCATTTTAGGCTTCTCTCTATGTGTGTCTGCGGTCATTCTGCGATCCGCATAGCATTAATGCGACCGCATTTCCATCGCATCTTTCACCTGGTGCCACTTCTTTAGTTTTCAGGCATTTTCACCAAGTGTTGAGATCTTTTGAACCCCCTGCACTCCAACAAACACTTTAAACACAACAAAATGAAAAGTGCAAAGAACAAAAAGGAAGGGTGTTACCACCCATGGGTTGCCTCTCATGAAGCGCTTGATTTAATGTCGCAGCACGACGGAACTTATGTTCCTTCGACTTCACTCAGTGGTCGGGCATGGACCATATTTGAGAGCCAGCTGCTCCACCAAATGTTTTTCACCATCACTACCAAGATAATGTTTGATGCGTTGACCATTTACCTTGAATGTCCGGGACCCATCTATTGATTCTAATTCCACCGCTCTATACGGAGAGATATTTACCACCTTGAAGGGACCGGACCATTTTGATTTAAGCTTGCCCGAAAATAGTTTGAGCCTCGATTTAAAGAGCAAGACCAAATCACCCGCCTTAAACTCTCTTTTCAAGATCTTCTTGTCATGGGCAAACATCATCCGCTTGTACACCGCAGTACTTTAATAAGCATGGAACCGGAATTCTTCTAGTTCATTCAGTTGTGTCAACCTCAAATTTGCAGCTTCAGCCCATTCCAGGTTCAACTTTTTCATTGCCCACATGGCTTTGTGTTCCAATTCCACGGGTAGATGACATGCTTTAGCAAAGATGAGCCGATAAGGAGAAGTACCGATAGGGGTTTTGTACGCCGTGCGGTATGACCACAATGCATCATCTAGCTTCCTTGACCAGTCGGTCCTATTTGCGTTCACAGTTTTTGCTAGGATATTTTTGATCTCCCGGTTAGAAACCTCAACCTGACCACTTGACTGCGGATGATAAGGTGTGGCTACCTTGTGCTTGACACCATACTTCTCGAGTAGCCCCGCGAACGCTTTGTTACATAAATGAGATCCACCATCACTAAGAATGGCTCTACGGGTGCCAAACCGAGTGAATATGTTCTTCTTCAAGAAGGCGGTCACACTCCTTGCCTCATTGTTTGGTAGGCCAACGGCTTCAACCCATTTGAACACGTAGTCCACAGCCACTAAGATGTACTTCATCCCACAAGAACTCACAAAGGGACCCATGAAGTCGATTCCCCACACGTCAAAGATCTCTATCTCCATCACGAAGTGCATTGGCATTTCATGCCTCTTGGAGATTGAGCCCTATCGTTGACATTGGTCACACGCCTTGGCCATTTGATTGGCATCATGGTAGATGGAAGGCCAATAATATCCACATTCAAGAACTTTAGGCCGCCGTCCGATTTCCTCCATAATGACCCCCAAGGGGTGAGTCATGGCACGCCTTGAGAATTGGCATAACCTCATATTCGGGAACACACCTTCTGATAATATTGTCAGCACAGACACGGAACAAGTATGGTTCCTCCCAATAGTATTGCCGACAGTCTCTTAAGAATTACTTCCTTTTATATGATTCCAATTCGTCAGGGATAAGGTCACTCACCAAATAATTAGCAATATGAGAAAAGGTGCTATACAATGCCAATATGTGCTCATCCGGGAATGCATCATTGATTTCAAGATCCCCTTTTGGTCTCCCTGCTTCTTCCAGCCTTCAAAAATGATCCGCCACTTGATTTTGTGTTCCCTTGCGATCCTTGACTTCAAAGTCAAATTCTTCCAACAACAAGACCCAACGAATTAATCGAGGCTTTGCATCTTTCTTTTCCATGAGATAGCGAGGATTTGCATGATCTGTGTAAACTATCACCTTGGACCCTAACAAATATGCCCGAAACCTCAAAGGCATGTACAATAGCAAGAAGTTCATGCTCAGTCACTGTGTATTTCATTTGTGCCCCATTAAGAGTATTGCTTGCATAGTACACCGAGTGAAGAATTTTGTTGTGGTGTTGGACAAGCATTGCCCCAATTGCTATACCACTGGTGTCACACATAAGCTCGAAAGGAAGTGACCAATCGGGTGTAACAATAATGGGTGTCGTGGTGAGCATTTCTTTTAACTCCTCAAATGTTTTAAGGCATTTCTCATCGAACACAAACTTGGCATCTTTTTCGAGGAGTTTGTACACGGGGTTAGCAATCTTGGAGAAGTCCTTGATGAAGCGCCTATAAAACCCGGCATGCCCTAGAAAAGTTCTAACACCTTTCACAGAAGTCGGTGGGGGGAGATTTGAAATGATTTCAATATTTTCCCGGTCAACTTCAATGCCATGCTTTGAAATTTTGTGCCCAAGCACGATACCTTCTTCAACTATGAAGTGACACTTCTCCCAATTTAGCACAAGTTTGGTTTCTTCGCGTCTTTAGCACTTGTCTAAGGTTATTAAGACAGTGCTCGAATGAATCACCAACCACCAAGAAGTCATCCATAAAGACTTCAAGAAAATCCTCAACCATGTCGGAGAAGATGGACAGCATACACCTTTGGAAGGTGGCCGGAGCATTGCATAAATCAAATGGCATTCGGCTAAAAGCAAAGGTGCCATACGGGCAAGTAAAGGTGGTTTTCTCTTGATCTTCCAAAGCGATGTTAATTTGATTGTAGCCGGAATACCCATCGAGGTAACAATAGAATGACCTCCCCGCTAGCCGATCAAGCATTTGATCAATAAAAGGCACAGGGAAATGGTCCTTGCAAGTTGCACTGTTAAGTTTTCGATAATCCATACAAACTCGCCATCCGGTGACGGTTCGTGTTGGGATGAGCTCATTATTCTCATTTTTTATCACGGTCATGCCACCCTTTTTTAGCACACATTGGACTGGGCTCACCCATGAACTATCCGCAATGGGGTAAACTACCCCGGCATCCAACCACTTGATAGTCTCCTTTTTCATGACCTCTTGCATTGACGGATTTAACCGCCTTTGATGCTCCACATTTGGCTTTGTATCGCTCTCTAATTGGATTTTATGTTCACAAATTCCCGCGGGGATCCCACGGATGTCCACAATAGTCCATCCAATATCTTGCCTGTGTTCTTTCAAGACCTCCAACAATTGGTTTACCTGCACATCATTTAACAAAGACAAAACGATTACGGGTAAGGTATCATTAGAGCCAAGAAATTTATACCTTAAGTATGGAGGAAGAGGTTTGAGCTCTAGTTGTGGTGGCTCAATGATTGATGGCTTTGCGGGAGGTGTGGTCCTATTCTCCAAGTCAAGAGAAAGCTTTGCTGGAGTATAGGTGTAGGATCCAAGACCCTCCAACGCATTTACCGACTCCATGTAACCTTCCATGTCTTCACCATCAAAATTCACCAAGATAGCCGCCAATGCCTCACCAAGGCATTGTTCTTCGATTTTTAACTCGATGGCATCTTCAACTTCATCAACCACATCTATCACAGAAATGCTCTCATACTCATGGGTTAACTTCATCCCCTTGCTCTCTTGAAAGGTAACTTCTTCATCATTTACCCGGAACTTAATTTCATTTTGCTCTGAGTCCATGAGTGCTCTTCCCGTGGCTAGGAATGGTCTCCCCAAAATGATAGGTATTTCTTTATTGACAGCACAATCAAGAATCACAATAGTCGGTGGGCAAATGGAATTTTCCAACTTGCACAAGCACATCATCAACAATTCCTGCCGGTCGCTTAATAGATCGATTGACCATTTGTAACCTCATGCTTGTTGGCCTTGGTATCCCTAATCCTGCTTGCTTGTAGATGGAAAGTGGCATCAACTTAATGCTTTCCCCATTGTCACAAAGAGCTCTTGCAAAATCACGCTCTCCGATAGTGCATGGGATAGTAAACGCTCCCGGGTCCTCTTTCTTTTGGACGGGGCTTGTGGATATGATGGAGCTCACCCAGTTAGTCATTTTCACTACCTCATTCTTTGTGGACCTCTATTTGGTGATCAAATCTTTCAAGTATTTGGCAAACCCTGGCATTTCTTGAAAGGCTTCCAAGAACGGAATGTTCACCGTCAATTGCTTTAAAATATCATAGAATTTCTCAAGCTTGCTATCATCAATCCTTCTAATAAGTCTTTGAGGAAAAGGAGGAGGAGGTCTAGGAATAGAAGGTGGAGCTTTTGATGTCCCCTTCTCCGTTTCCTTCAAATTTTCTTGGATCACTTCTTGCGCCTTTTCTTTTTTCGGCATCTTTTCAACTTCAATAACCTCTTGCTCTTCGGCTTTCACTTCTTGCTCGACTTCTTTCCCAACCACCTCATGTTCAATGTCACCTTGCAAGACCTTCCCACTTCTAGTGGTTATTGCCATGACGTGAGAAGTTGAGCCACCTCCACCACTCTTCGGGTTCACAATGGTATCACTATGAAGTTGCCCTTTTTGCTTTGGGTTTTGATCTCTTGAAAGGTCTCTCATTTGCATCTATAGCTTTTGGATAGATGCGGTGTGAGAGCTAACAACTTCGGTCATGTTTCTCATGGATGCGTCAGACTTCTCTTGGTTTTGCAACACTTGTTCAAGCATGCTTTCTAACTTGGACTCACTCGACGATCCTTGATTTGCATATTGACCTTTTGGGGGAACTTAGGGGTTGGAGCTCCGGTTTGCAAAATTGTTGTTGTTGTTCCAATTTCCTTGGTGCGAGTTACCTTGATCATTTCTCCATTGTTGGTTGCCTTGCCCTTGTGGGTTTGGCCTCCTTTGGCTTTGTTTCCCTTCACCATGGTAGGGTTGCCTTTGATACCCTCCTTGAGGGTTGTTGATGTAGTTGGCTTCTTCAAACTCTTCGTTGAAGATGGGTTGCACATCCTCGACTACATTCACCTTCTTTGTTTGACTCTCATTGAACATTTTTGTCAACACATTTACATTCATAGCTAATCCTGCAATTATTTGGTCCCTATCTTGATTCTCCTTGATTAAGTTGGTCAAGGAAGGAGAACCATATGCCACTCCACCTGAGGTGTCCTCGGAATGCCACGCTTGATTGTGTTGTGCCATTTTGTCAAGAATTTGTGTCAGCCTTGCAAATGATTTCTCCATGAATGATCCATCAGCTGTATTCTTGGCTATAGATTGGTTCATAGGATCCAAACCCATGTAGAATTTTTCCAATAGTATAGAATCCGGAAAACCATGGTTTGGAGACCTCACCAAATATAATTTGAAATGGTCCCATGCTTCGAGCAACTGCTCTCCCGATGTTTGCTTGAAGAAGAATATTTTATCCCGCAACTCAGACTTTTTACTTTATGGGAACCACTTGGATAGAAACGCCCGGACAAGTTCGGGCCAAGAATGAATAGAGTTAGGTGGTAGATTCTTGAGCCATCTCCTTGCATCCCCAGCAAGAGAGTACTTAAAGCACATCAATCTCAGGGCATCATCAGAGACATGATTCTGCTTGTGCATTGCACACACACCCAAAAAGTTCCTAAGGTGATGCGTTGGATCATCATTGGTGGAATTTCTGAAGAACCCCTCTGCCTTGAGCATAAGGATAAAACTGTGTTCCACTTTGAACGTTTAGCACCAACCACAGGAGGTACAATAACATTTGTGTCCTCAATGTATTCTTCAATGTCTGCAAAGTGTTTCTCTCCCAGATCTACCTCAACGTCATCGCTAGATTCAGACATGTTTTCCTATCAACACCAAGCAAAACAAGCAAAGTGTGATAGAATAGAATTAGACACACAGTGAAGCGCACACTAATAAGTAATTTCAAAATCGTATTCCCCGGCAACGGCACCAAAATTTGATACGCTCAAATTACACTTTAATAATGAATGTAAGGCGGTCGGTGTCAAATATAATAACCCAACAAGGTTGGGGTCGAATCCCACAGGGAATAGGTGTGAAAATGTTACTTGTTCAGTGTGTTGCTCGACTAAAGTTCTATCTTTATTCGATTAAGAGTAACAGGAAATGATTCATAGTGACAAGAGTATGTAAAGTGTTTGTTTTGAAGTAACAACTAATTGTAGAATTTAACGAGTGAACAATTGGATTAAGACAACCAAGGTTGTGTCCCCTTAAATGAAATATAATGTTTACAGGTGTTAATATGATATATTTCTAATGGAAGGTTCTTATGATATGCAAATGATGTCTAAGTTGCTACCCATTATTTCCCAATAAACGAGTAGTATTTCCCCTTTATAATTTTCCCTAATGTAAAAGAGTTGCAATTAAGAATCATCAATAAATGCCAATTAAAACCCACTTATCCCTAAGCGATTTTATTAAACAAGGTTTAAAGCCTTGAGTCATTGATATTTACTTCTACCAAGTTCTAACCTACTTTCCCGAACAAAGCTAGAATGTAATGGCTTTTGTTAATGTTTGCAACCACTAACAATAAATGAAGAATGAGAAGTAAATACATACCAGCCAACCATTATACATATAGTCAATTTTAAACACCCATTAACATAACACCCATTTAGGGTCCACAATCTTAGTATTTAGAGTTAGCGACACATGGTAAAATACGAAATGTCATAAATGCTCACAAAGAAGAGACTCTTCACCTCAAAAGCTTCCAAAAAAGAGGAATATTTATGTCTTGGACTGTAGCTCTAAAGTTAGACAAGGTGAGCCCACAAGGGCATCATAAAACTATTTATAGTGGGGTGAAAATCGGGAAAATGGACAAAATTGCCCTTTTTGTGTCACGTCTGCGACCGCATTCTTATCGCAGAGCTAGTATGCGGTCCGCATTCTGAGCATCGCTACCACAGAGTGAAACCCTAGTCTTCAGGTCACCTTCGCATTTCAGTTCTACGGTCCGCATTTGAGTTTTGCAATCGCAGATTGCATTCACAGTTTTTAACCTTCAGTTGTCTTCATGTTTGGTTTGCGGTGCATTATACGGTCCGCATGTTGGTTCTGCGGTCGCATAGTGTAACACATTCTTGACTTGATTTTTAACTCAGGACTCTGCCTCATTGTGCGAAATTCTCCGGCACATCAACAGATTAGTTAAAATATGAATTGGTTGTTAATCAAAATTATTAACTGTTTGATTAATTTTAGTTTATCCTTTATGTGTTATTATTCAATCTTAGGAATAGTTTTAACGTCCTGAACCCTTCAGATGTGTCCTGCATTTTGTTTTGATTTTGATTTTTATTTTCTTGTTTGATTTTATGTTTGGTTTCGATTAATTAATCTTTGGTTGTTGCTGGTAATGTGTTTCAATTTCATGGTTAGTTGGATTGATTAATTAGTCCCATTTTAGGAGAATTGGTTATAGCTGATAAATGGCAAAACCAGGGGTAGGGTAAATTGCAGGGTTAGTTTCAGGGGATTTCAGGGTTTGATCGGGGGGGGGGGGGTAAATTGGTTAGTTTCAACCTTAGTTTATTAAAAATAGTTAAAAGCTGCTAAAGGACTAAATTGGGGCAAGAGTTAGTGGATTTGGAAAAGTTGAGGGAAAATTCTAAGTGGGATTGAAAAGATAATAGACAACTGATAATGGAGACTGCACTCATGCTGATTTTAGGGGACTGAAATAGGCAGCATTGATTAAATCAAAAAGCACTAGGATAATGGGGGTAATTAAAGAATTTAAAAGGTAAGTTTCTAGTGGAATGAGCACCAATTGGATGCCTATTAAAATGGCTGGAAATCAGAATAAAAACAGACCTTAGACACTTACACACACACACGGAAAAAGCACTATGAAAAAGAAAAAAGTTTAAAAGATTTAAGGGTGGGAGTATTCTGAAAAATTGAGAGATACAGACAGACAGACATAGAAATATTCTGAAAGATAAAAGAGAGAACATCAAGAGAGTTTGGTCAGCCTTAAAACAACATTTGGAGGTCTTCTAGAATCAATCTAAGGGAGCATTTTGAGAGCTTAAGATAAGGGGGTTGAGTTCTAGCTTTGAAACTGAAATCATCGGGAATTCAAAAGTTTTTTCTTATGTCTTAGAGTTTCTTTAATTCAGAAAACGAAAGGAAAAAAAAAGCAACAAAATCTCCTAAAGTTCCAAATTACTGTTCCATTGGATGCTATAGCATGAGTATGATTTCTGGATTATTCATTCACATCTGTTAGTTCGAGGTTTAGCTATTGTGAGTTCAGAGTTTTCATTTTGGTTGATTTTTGTTGCAATTGAGTTGTATTGGAACCAATTATTTGGTGCTGTGGTTTTGTTGACTGTTGGGTTTCATTTTTGGTCAATTTAGTATCTTCCTGGGTTGTTCAATTATTTGAATCACGTTTGATCCTTACTGGTGTTATCTGCTGCTGCTGTTATACTGCTGCTGACCTCTCCTTCTTTTTGTCCTGTTTTCCACTCCAGGTACATTTTTTTGGATCTCAACATCATGTAGAACTTGGCCGAAATGAAATAAAATGGGAGCCTAACTCCGTTGGAAAATTTCAGTAGTTACTGTACCTTCTTTATAATTGTATGAAATGGTTTAAATTGTAATTAGGATTGCTTGTCTAAGCTATTTGAATTGACTGAATCTGAGCTTGCAATGTTGTACCTAACTGGACTATTTTGGACTTATTTAACCTATGGTTATCTAGCCTTAACCTTAGTATAGTTAATACTTGCTTAATTTAGCATCTTATGTGTTTAAAGCAAAAAATCTGAAATAGTGTAGATTTTGTGTTAATTTTGATTTCAAGTTGAAATATATCTCCCATAGCTTTAGAACTGCAATAGTTGGCTAATGAAATGTTAGTGGTTTGCTTCAGTTATTATGCAATCAGATAGGAGTAGAGTATGAATTCAGGCCATTCACATTAATGAAAATAATCAAGTACTTAGCCCATTCAGTTGAGAATCATGTGCATGGGCTATTGGTGACTAAGTCAATTCATATGTCCATTTTTACCTGTTCACTCTCACTTGCATTTAACCAGTAACAAATAAGCAACGCGACTTAAGATCTAAACTAACAAACAATCAGCTTGAGGTAATTTGGATAGGCATTTTGGTAGGATATAATCTAGGCCACATTTAAACTCTAGCCTGTCCGCAGGCCGTTGTGCCTGATTTCAAGATTGAGATGTATAGTTAACACAATATAAATTTGGGCCTTAAGTTAGGTAGCGGGTTCAAATTAAAAGGTCCTTCCTTTTGTTTGGGCTCGGACTTGAACTGGGAGCCCAATTTTGTAATATTAAGTAATTATGGTCTTCCCTTTATTTCTTTTAGAGACATAATATAGAAAAGTCATAGTCGCTTCAGGATTGCCTTTAGATAACAAAAATAAGATGAGCCTCACCAAATAAAATGCACAAATTGCGGGGCCCTCAATAAAAGGTTGAATAATCATTTAGATTCCGGGATGGGCGTTTAGCAAATTTCACGGCCTTCCCCAAAAATAACAATGCGTTAATCTATTTAGGCGCGTATTTTAATAACATTACCTCCCTAAACTCGGGTGTGCATTTCATGTGACCCAAATCCAAATCTTAAAACGTTGGATAAAAGGTGTTTCGGATTGCGGGTGCATTTCATGTAACGCGATCCAAAGACATATTTTAAACGACGTTCAATTTTATTTAAAAATAATAGTAAAAGCGTTGAAAAGTTAAAATTGGCACATAAGTTCATCATGTAAAAAATCAAGTAATTTAAGCTAAATATAACAGTTAAGCGACCGTGCTAGAACCACGGAACTCGGTAATGACTAACACATTCTCCTGGATTAACAGAATTCCTTATCCGGATTTCTGGTTCGTAGACTGTAATACGGAGTCAACTTTTTCCTCGATTCGGGATTCAAACCGGTGATTTGGGACACCATAAATCTCTCAAGTGGAGACTCCAATTCTTAAAAGTAAATCTCGTTTTGATTGTCCTTTAATTAGAAAAACTCCCTCTATTACGCCCCTTCGCGGGGTGTGGTAGGTAAAAAGGAGGTATGACACATGTCACACCTATACAATCTTCCCATGGGACACGCTCCTATAATCTTCGAAAATAAATAACGGTTCTGCACCTCTAAACCACCGGACGCACTGACACTAAAAGCGATCAAGAATCCTTACCTAGCAAGCAAATCCTCTTTCACAACACATCGATCTCAGGTGACGCTGAAGGCCATACAAACTTACTTTAAACATTCCACCTTTCTCTTGCTCATCCGAGCTCGTGACATTCTCAAGCTGCAACCTCGATCCTCACTTCGAATTTCTATGCTACTCACTGCACCCAATATTGCAATATACGATAGAACAGAATTTTCATCATAACTCTGAAATCATTATTATTTTAACACTCCATCATATAAGAACTTTTCACTTAACTCACTTCAAGAGAATCATAGCAACACACAGGTAAATTCCCATAACCGCAGGATATGCAAATCTCTAAGTAGTGGTCCAAGACACCATATCTCTTCCGGAATTCGCTTCCACTTAACAAGCCATAATAGAAGAATGCTTCTGAATAACATCAATTATGGCGGCCGACAAGCCTCATGCGTACCGCCACAAATCATACGCATACCTTGGTCACACTGAATGAACTGATCACTGACCCCAATATGGCAATTCAACTATGGCTAATCAATCTACCTCCTTCCACCTTATCCTTGATTGCCTTAGAAGTAATACTAACTCCATTCAACACATAAAATACTCCATCTACACTCACCCCGAGTGACCTAGAATCACGAGACCAGGCTGTCTCAATTCCCGTGAACTATTTCATATCACTCAAATGCTACACCACAAGTCAAAGTATCATAGAACATTCTGGGCACCTTCTCATAAGCTACTACAAATCTTGATTCTTAATTGTACTCATAGGCTCGAAATCATTGGGCACCACACCTTAACTTCTGAATTCACTTGGACCGTTATTGAGAGCCACCCGCTCTGACTTGGTCCCGAACATAATTGACTCCATAAATCTTATAACACACAAATACCCTCTCAGCGAAGCACCCATCGAAATCACTTTCTCTGAAACCTGTATCTATACAAGGCATAAATTCTGAAACTTTTTCCAAGCCCGAATGTGAGCCAATAAGGCCAACCGTAGCATACCTCCAACAATTCATTCACTCAAATTACCACTTATGGTCTTTTCCTGTAACTGAAACAACCCATCGATATGCAGATAAACGAAAACCTCGCAAGTAGTTAACCATGCAACCCAATCTTAGGCGGTGGGACTCTCCCACTTAGCTTGAAGCCACTATTACACAACTCTGGAACTCACCAGAATTCTTTGTCTATTGTTGACATAACCTTACGCAATCATCTGCCGTAAATTCTCGAAAATCTTTCTGTAAATACCTATCTTTCATAGTCTAAATCATCAATCACATTCGCACGACCGATCTCTTTGTTGGATAACCAATGTAACTCTCTACTGAAGCTTCGCCAACCACGCGACCGTTAATCTGCTCACGGGAAACAACCCGCCTGCAAAAATCACTTCCGACACCTTCCAGATGTTGCTACACGGGATACAATCACTATGACATCAACAACCAAATCCTGAGTCCAAGCTCGCTCTCTAGCTGCACCAGTCTGTTCACTCCTCGTGGAAATCAATTAGATGTGCAACAACAGCTTTCCAAATTCAGAGTTATGTTGCATCCTTCATCATTCAAAGCAGCTCCTTCCCGTTATACCAAATCTCCTGTCGCATAATGGACCATACTTCAATTTACATCCGCAAACTTCAATGGCCAGTCGTTAAAATCCCAGATCATTCCAAACTCTCCTTTGGCGCGTAGTCATCCTACTACCAAACCCATATGCAACATCCGCCACTCTCCCACTTTGGGCAAACTCGCTTCTTTAATCACCCACTTGACCGTTGATTCATATACCTAGACTTATAAGAAATTTTGACACCACCTGACACTTCCCACACGTCTTTCCTCAAACTTTGCAGCTCATTTTCTGCCTTAAATAACTCCATCTTCGGCGCCGGAAACCTCTGTCAGGCAAGCCAACTAGATTGTCAATTAAATTCTATTTTAATACTTTTGAAAATCTAGGATTTTTCCTTCCATTTTTCATAATTAAAACAATCTCTTCTTCAATTAAAATTAAATAATAAATTATTAGTACAAATCTTTTGAAAACCATCTCAGAACCTGGTGTCACAAGTGCATGAACAACTACTGATAAGGTAAATAAAATATAACATCTGTCCGAAATACAGTGGACAGGGAATAAAATACAAAATGCTGAAAGGAAGTACACTTGTTGCGGGTCGCCTCAAATAATGCAGCTCACCTAGTCCTAGAATCATCCGTGCTGCTACGCCCAGTAGGCTGCTAGAGGTATATATATACATGTGCATTTTTAGTGTATTATGAGTACGTAATCAACGTGTACTCAATGAGTATCCCGCCTAATCCCGAAGGAGTAGAGACGATATGGTCAACTTTGACACTCTCTAATGGTCCAAAAATTATTCATCCTTAATATACATATTAAACAGTGAATGTATTTTATAAACATGATTTTAATCCAGATAGAGGAAACAAGTAAACACATAATTCTTTCATACGAAAATTTCCAATTTTTTTTTAAATATAATCCAAATATTTTTAATCCATAAAAAGTCAATAATAACTAAAATAAGTTCAGGCAGCAACACAAGCATGCACAAATCACAATGCCTGAAATGAAGCTGCTCAAGGCCTCAAACTGCTGAACGACGCGCTAGGGCTCAAAACGACCGGTCGGGTCATTACATTCTCTCCCACTTAAACATATGTTCGTCCTCAAACGTGCTAAGAACTATACAGAAATAGTCTGAAATCACTGTTTAGCACCTCATGCACCTTCCCGTGCTAGCACAACTTAGCTGAGCAGATTAGCTCGATAAACTATGGTAGGCTGGTGGTCATGCCCAGCAATTAGGAGTGCTGACACACCCCTGACTAGTATGTTAGCCAAAGCTAGGAGTTAGGATCCATTGAGGATCAGGTTCAGACCTGTGTAGCAATTTGGATACTAACAGGCCATGAGCCTTGCTCAAGCACATAGAAGATATTGAGGGTTATGGGGAATTCACAATAGACAGCAAATGCAAAGAGAAAGTAGCATATTCATTGCATAACATAAACAACAAAGTAGACAGGAGTATAGATATTGTAAAGTAAACACATAAGGAAGAAGCTGAAATCAAAATTCAGACATACCAGTTTCAGGGAAACAAATACGTGAAATCAAAAGTCTTGTAAACCCAAATTGTAAGCAAACAGTACAAAAGCCCTCAGAAGAGAGTAGAGTATTGAAATAGTATTGTGATTGAGAGTGTGTGTGTAAGAGTATTCGATTCGAAGTATTCAGTAAGTGATGTTTGAAAGTATAGAAGAGTCATGCAACTTTATAGTGCAACAAGAAAGTAAGAAAACGTAAGGAAATAACATTGAAATCAATCTCCCTTTAATTAAGGGACTCTGATTTCAAACGGGTAAAGACAATTAAGGAAAAAGTTAATCAGAATATTTTCCCAAGCAGTACAATAAAGGGTAAATACTTAGAAGTTATTTAAGGAAAACGTCCAGTGGTACTTGGTTTGAAAAATAAGGAAAGGGAATCAATCCAACAACCAGTAAAATCAAAGTTACAAGCTTTTACTCGAATGAACCAAGTTAAGAAAAATTTAAAGAAAGGTTTAATTTAAAGGAAATCGGTAACAATCAATTATATCTTATTACAAGAATTCAAAATCAATCAGTAGTTGGAAAAACCATTTTTGAAATAAGAGTCTTTCATATATAAAGCGCACAATATCACACAAGAAGGAGTTGTCATGCTAATTAGAAAAGGACGGTCATGGAAAGGTTTAGAGTCATAAGCAAAGAGTTTCAAATTCAGTTTGTAGACTCATAGTGAGTCTGAGAGTCCAAGGTCCCAAAGTGGAACCCTAACTCGAACACAAAATCAAAATTGCCAAAGGAAACCCTAAATGCTGGGGTTTCAACTTGGATCAGACATAGAGGTGAGAAGGAAAGCCGTTAAAACATACTAAGAGGTCCGTTCCAGAGGTTTATGAGAAACAAACAGACATGATACAAAGAAACAAGGTTGATTCAAGATCATGGAGAACATGTTCGAGAAAACTCGGAACTTAAATAAGTTCAAAAGTAAGAGGTGATACAAACTTAAGCAAAAGTAGATGCAACATGTTTAGCAAGAACATGAACAAAGTTCAGTAAAGCAAACAAAAAAAATCAAAGAACTCAATAGTAAACACATGTAGGAGAAACATAACCAAGATTAACACGTGAGCACAAGAGTAACATGCATAGTAGAAAAAGAAAGCAGGACAATACATGCGTAGTAAGAAGAAATCACACGAGCATGATATAGACAAACACACATAAAGAAAAGAAGAAGAAGAATCAGAAATACATCTTGAAAAACCTTTCAGAAACCCTAAATCGAGGACAAACGATTTTGAAAAGAAAATTTGTGGAAAACAATTTCAAAATCAAGGAGAACACAAATACATCATAGATCTTAAGAAAAAAAGTAGAGAAAACCTCGAATAGCTTAGGGTTTCAAAGAAACCCTAGAAATGAGAAAGGCTTGGAAGAAGGTCCGATCTTGAGTCGGATGAGTTAGAATCAGGCTCTTGAGGCTTGAATATGCCGGAGCAAAGGCCGGAGAGGCTATAGAACCATAGATTTAAGAAGGTCTGGAGGAGAATCATCGAGGTCAGACCTCAAATCTTCGAATAAACATGGTCTAATGGTGAGAGGGGTGAGTACAGACCATCTATGGCCTGAGAAGCCATGGATTCCGGAGAAAGTACGGTGGAAAAAGGGTCGGAGATGATTAGGGTTCGAAGAACCTTCAAGATTGTTTGAGAGACAATGGGATTCGAAGGCGGCTATATGAATGAAATGAGGGATTAGGGTAAGTAAATTGGGGTTAAAATGGTAAGGGGGAATTATGGCCGTTGATAAAAAATGATAAACGACCTGGATTGATAATAGGAATCGGGTGGGTTAATAAATTGGGTCGGGGCTGGGTAAAATGAAATTGAGTTGTTCTAATTAGGATTGGGTCAATTACGGTTAAAATTGAAATGTAAAGTAGGCCATAATTGAAATAAAATGGGGCTAAATGTTAAATAGTCAGTTTTCCCTTTTTATTTGTAAAAAATAGTAAAGATGATTTTAAAAGAAAATTAAAAGTACTGAGCCAGTAAATAATATATGAATATTAATTTAAAAATACTGGAACCCCTTTTTATAGTTAAAATTCTATTAAACATAAAATAGGCTAAAATGCAATTAGAGGCAATTTAGTCTTTTAATACCAGATAAATTTATAAAAATGTACAAAAATCACGTTAACTATATTTTACTGTAAATATGGGAATAAAATAAATTAGTAAAAGAATTTATATTTTTCAGAATAATTACTGATCTTGTACTGTTAAAATGGACAATAAATTGATTTTAAAAATTAGGAAAAATACCAAAATACTTGCGGATGCTCATATAGAATGTACATGTTATTTTGAAAACATTTTGTGTATAAAAATACATAGAAAAAAAATTGGGTATCAACAGCTGCCCCTCTTTACCCAGGAAGGATTAAAGAGTTGTCGGGTAAAGATATGATGGCCAATTTGACCGAACGAAATGATTTGAAGAATTTTGACCGAGCTCTGGTTCCTGAGCTGCCTACATATCCCTGGTATTCCAGTAATCATGCCATATGTAGTTCGGGGTCCATCGACGGAATGTGCCGCTGGAGGTTTTCGAAAAATGGATGCGATATTCAGGTTTGAAAGGATGGTCAAAGTCTAGTAGGTTGCGGGAACTGGAGCGGGACTGTTTCTACTGAGACGACCGTTTCCAGCCGGTTTACCTGCAAATTAGCAATACGAACATATATTGTTCATAAATTTAAACGTGATGCAAGTTCCCGTTGGTCCATGAAAGTTGTCTTTGGATGATTAAGATGACGTCCTCAGACCATGATGTCCTGGGCCATGAAGCGCATAATAAAGGATTCACAGGTTATGAAATGATGTTCTCAGGCTCTGAGAATGATGCCTCCGAACCATGATGCCTTTGAATAATGCTATGCAAGAGATACGAGTGGGGTCCTCAGGCCATGGCATGGCGCTCTCGGGCTATGAAAATGGTGCCTCCGAACAATGACGCCATTAGACAAGTTGGCGATCTTTCAGCCCATGAAATGCAAAAGGTGGCAATCTTTCAGCCCATGAGATACAGAGAGTGGCGATCTTTCAGCCAATGTAAGGTATTAATGAAGTGGCGATCTTTCAACCGATTTAAGACATAAATAAAGGTGGCAATCTTTTAGCCGATGCAAGACATAAATAAAGGTGGCGATCTATCAGCCAATGCAATAAGGTGGCGATCTTTCAGCCATGCAAGTGAAAACTAAAGTGGCAGTATTCCAGCCATCTAGGATGGAGACATAGCTTAGTCTCGGAAGGCAGAAAGGTAGCCTTATACAATGCACAGAAATGCAGGATGGAGGTATAGCTTAACCTCGGAAGGGAGAAAGGTAGCCTCATGTAATGCAAAAAATGCTGATAGAGACATTGCTTAGTCTCGGAAGGCAGAATGGTAGCCTTATGCAATGCAGAAAATGTAGATTAAGATAGAGCTTAGTCTTGGAAGGCAGAATGGTAGCTTACGCAATGCAGAAAATGCAGATGGAGATAGAGCTTAGTCTTGGAAGGAAGAATGGTAGCCTTGTGCAATGCAAAAAATGCAGATGGAGATAGTGCTTAGTCTTGGAAGGCAGAATGGTAGCCTTGTGCAATGCAGAAAATGCAGATAGAGAAAATGATTAGTCTCGGAAAGAAGAATGGTAGCCTTATGCAATGTGGAAAAGTAAAAGGTGAATAGTAGTAAAATCTCTTAGCTGATGGCTTGATAGCCGATAGCTGATTGCGATATTGTGGATGCTAGGGATGTGGTGTACGGATAGCAATTGTAGATAGGTGATGGTTCTGAGAGTTTTATTCCTGAGAAGTGTGAGTGTACAAATATATCCAATGATTTTTCGACCTGGGTTCCTGCATCCAAAGAAAAATCGTGAGTTTTGTAAAGGGGAAAGGTTAGTTCATATCCCCACGGCCTTCACTTGTCCTGCTCGGCTCTGTTTTCAGTGATGTTAGATATCATTGGGGTAGTGCTGCTAAAAAAAGCAATTTTGATAATAGACATGCGTGATTTAGGAAAAATGTAACATAAATACATAATTGAAAAATAGTTTTCTTTAGATGAACCGGCGACTGTGACGCGGTTCAAGACATTGCAACCTGTTTTGCTCCGAAATTTTGAGGGTTCTCCTCAAAATTCTGCCCTAGTTTACTGGGTTGATACTTCTGACAACTATTTGAGATGTTCGGCTGAAGTTACTTTAGAACCCAGTTTCCAATAGGAGGGAGGGGAGGAAATGAAAGTTTTATTGAATTGTGACCGAACCCATAAGGCTGCCTACGTATCCCCTCTTAAACGGGAATCAGGTAAGACGTAGTTCAAATTACATAAGGAAATCAGAAATGGTTACACATAGTATCGCTTGACTACATCTGAATTTATCGGCTTTGGCCAAACTTCTCTGTCTATTTTTGTAAGTATGAGGACTCCTCCGGTTAGAACCCGGAAAACCATGTATGGGCCTTGCCAGTTAGTAGAGAACTTCTCTTTGGCTTCATCTTGATATGGAAAAATATTCTTTAAAACCAGCTGCCTTGGTGTGAACCGTCTTTGTGTGACTCTCTTGTTGAAAGCTCTGGTCATTCTATTCTGATAAAGCTGATCATGGCAAACTGCATTCATTATCTTCCCATCTAAGAGAGCTAGCTGCTCTTAAGGACTCTTTACCCATTCTACATCATCAATCTCTGCTTCCTGTATGACAGTTAAAAAGGGAATCTCTACTTTGGTGGGAATGACAGCTTCTGTTCCATAAACCAACAAATAGGGAGTTGCACCAGTTGATGTGCGGACTATGGTACGATACCCCAGTAAAGAAAATGATAGCTTCTCATGCCACTGCTTATGCTTTTCTACCATCTTCATCAGTATCTTCTTGATGTTTTTATAAGCGGCTTCTACTGCTCCATTCATTTGAGGCCTGTAAGATATGGAATTCTTGTGTTTGATCTTGAAGGTTTCATACATAGCTTTCATCAATTCACTATTGAGGTTGGAGCCGTTATTAGTAATGATTGATTTTGGAATCGCGAATCAGCAAACGATACGGTCACGGAGACAGTCTACTCTGACATTCCTGGTCACTGCTTTGTAAGATGTTGCTTCAACCCATTTGGTGAAATAGTCAATTGCTACTAGGATAAACCTGCGCCCGTTTGATGTGGCAGGTTCGATTGGTGTGATAGCATCCATGCCCCATGCGGAGAACAACCAAGGCGAGCTTGTTGCATTGAGCTCATTTGGAGGCACCTTTATCATGTTTGCATGGATCTGACAATGGTGGCACTTTCGGACATACTAGATGCAGTCCATTTCCATAGTCATCCAAAAATAACTAGCTCGGAGTATCTTCTTGGCTAAGACAAAACCTTTTATACGTGGAGCAGAGGTCCCAGCATGAATTTTCTCTAGCAGTTTCGATGCTTCCTTCTCATCAGCACACATTAGCAAACCCAAATTCGAAGTTCTCCTATACAGGATTCCCCCGTTGTGGAAGAAATTGTTGGACAATTTTCGAAGTTAGCATTTCTGAGTAGCCTTTGCAAGCCTTGGATATTCTCTTTTGGCTAAAAATTCCTTGATATCGTGAAACCATGGCTTTCCATCTGCTTCATGCTCGACATGAGCACAGTAAGCTAGCTGATCATGAATCCTCACTGGAATAGGGTCTATGAAGTTCTTTTCTGGATGCTGAATCATAGATGATAGGGTGGCCAGTGCGTCGGCAAACTCATTCTAGACTCTGGGAACATGCTGGAGTTCTGTCTTTGTGAACCTCTTCCTTAACTCCTATACATGATGTAGGTATGGGAGTATCTTGGAGTTTTTGGTTGCCCATTCTTCTCAGACCTGATGTATAATTAAATCCAAATCTCCAATCACTAGAAACTCTTGGATGTTCATATGAATGGCCATCTTGAGCCCTAAGATGCAGGCTTCGTACTCGACCATATTATTGGTGCTGGGGAACCTGAGTTTGGCGGATACCGGATAGTGCTAGTCGGTTTCTGATACTAGGACTGCCCCTATGCCAACTCTTTTGAAATTAGCTGCTCCATCGAAAAACATCCTCCGATCATTATAGGACTCTGCAATGTCGTATCCCACAAATGATACCTCCTCTCAGGAAAATACGTCTTTAAGGGCTCGTATTCTCCACCCATAGGGTTTTCTGCAAGGTGATCTGCTAATTCTAGTCCTTTGATTGCTTTCTGAGTTACGTAGATAATGTCTAATTCACTCAGCAGGATTTACCACTTGGCCAGCTTGCCAGTGGGCATGGGCTTTTGAAAGATGTACTTCAACGGATCCATTCTTAATATGAGATATGTAGTAGGCACAGAAATAGTGCCTCAGCTTTTGGGCTACCCAAGTCAGAGCACAACATGTGCGTTACAACAGAGAATACCAGGCCTCGTACGTGGTGAACTTCTTGCTGAGATAATAGATGGCCTGCATTTTTCTCTCCGTTTTATCATGCTGCCCCAAAACACAACCAAACGCTCCATCCAATACTGCAAGGTAGAGTATTGCAGGTCTACCCGGCTCGGGCGGGACCAAAACTGGTGGTGTTGACAAGTACTCCTTGATTTTGTCGAAGGCCTTTTGGCAGTCATCGGTCCATTTGGTAGCGGCGTCCTTCATCATCATCTTAAAGATTGGCTCACAGATGAAAGTAGATTGCGCTATGAACCGGATGATGTAGTTATGTCTACCCAAGAAACTCATTACTTCTTTCTTGTTCTTTGGCGGTGGAAATTCTTGAATAGCTTTGACTTTTGATGGATCCAATTCTATCCCTCAACGACTCCAATTTTACGGGATTCAATTTTAGGTTGTATCTTCTCAGTCTATTGAAGAATCAGCCGTTTTATTGGACTTAATGATGATGTCGTCTACATACACTTCGATCTCCTTATGTATCATGTCATGAAAAATGGTGGTCATGGCACTCATGTAGGTGGCCCCCGCATTCTTTAACCCAAACGGCATCATCTTGTAGCAATACATCTCCCATGGCATAATGAAAGCTATTTTCTCAGCATCCTCTTTATCCATCAATATCTGATGGTACCCAGCAAAACAATCAACGAATGACTGTAGCTCATGCTTGGTGCAGTTGTCAATCATGATATGTATATTCGGTAAGGGGAAACTGTCTTTTGGACTAGCCCGGTTGAGATCCCGGTAGTCGATGCAGACTCTGACCTTCCCATCCTTCTTCAGTACTGGCACAATATTGGCGAACCATGTCGGATACTATACCACCCTGAGAACCTTAGCCTTGACTTACTTAATGACCTCTTCCTTGATTTTCAAACTCATGTCTAGCATGAACTTTCTGAGCTTCTACTTCACAGGCGGACATGCCGGATCCGTCGGTAATTTGTGAGCCACAATGGATGTGCTTAGAACAGTCATTTCATCATATGACCAGTCAAATATGTCTTCATACTCTCTTAGGAACTCTGTATATTCTTTCTTTTCTAACGGTGACAAATGGATGCTGATTCGTATTTCTTTGATGTTTTCTGCATCTCCCAGGTTGAAAATCTTTGTCTCGTTCGAGTTGGACTTAGGCCTATTTTCGAAATTCTCAACTTCCTTAACAGTCTCTTCTGGTATATCATCTTCCTTTGAATCTATGTCCCTTTGTTGCTTTGCATGTCACAGTTGCTGGTTCATAAAGATAAGTAATGGTAATGCTGTTTGAGTAAAGTAATAAAAAATAATAAGCGTAAGATTTATAAGATACTGAAATACTTTTAACAAATTCCATAAATGTTTTGAACATTGGAGCTCTTCCTTGTGAGAAATAAAAAATGCGAAAGGAAAATAAACTAGTAAAACAAAATAGTGTGTGGTGCTTAGTTCAGCCTTGCTACCCCGAGGCACGTCGGGCTCTGGTGGTTCTGACGGTCCAGTTGTCGAGGCGTGCTACTTTGTTTACGACATGTATGGAAGGGCCTTCCTCCCCCTCCTCCTCAAAAATAACACAACAATCCTGACGGGACTAGAACGAGGAGTATCTTGTGAAGTGTGATGACGATGCCAGAGTGCATGAACTAACCTTTGGGGAGGGGAATAAACAAAAGTAAAAAAACAAGGTGACAAGTTAGTGAGGATTATAAGAAAAGATGTTGCAATATTTAAACACGTAGTGCAGGAAGTATAAAGCATGTCCTAATTTGGGAGCCTCATTATGCCCGAGGTAGGCTTAGTGACAAGTTGATTTGGAGAACTTATAATGCTAAATGCCTTATTGTATTGATAAAAATAAGACGAATCCCAAAATGACACTAAAATAAAAATGTCACTAATGGCCATTGGCCTTATTACATTTAAGGCAAAAGAAAAGGAATCCTAACTACTTGGTCCTAGAAGGACCTTCCCCGGACTTGGCATCTTTAGCTCCGTCGAACAGCTTCAGTAGCTCACGAAGTCCTAGCAGCAAGTAGTCTATGGACAGGTGTGCACCTTCGTTTCCCTCATCATTCTAGTAGTCAGTGACTCTCTTCCTCACTTTCCCTTCCAATTCCAGCAGACTGCACTCCAGATATTCCAACTTTTTGCTAGCTTTGGCGGCCCTCTCTTTCCACTCGTTGATTTGGTCATTTGATGGGAGATTCCTCCACCAGTCTAGCAAGAGTGGGGTTGCGCTAATCATACCGAAACTGGGGACCTGGTACCTCATTTTCTGCAAAACAAAAGGGTTAGACCCTATCCCCACAAGACTCGACTATTAAATATCAATAATTGGAATAAGTAGCATTTAGTTCTCCAAATAAATACACAGACGTGGTAATGTCCATTTGGGTTCCAAGGAAACTCTGTGGACTTTGGACAAGGCTATCTTAAAGGGTCATTATGTGGACAACATAACTGACTCGGCTAGGTTTGACCATGATGCATGCATAATTTAAAGAGAAATGGTTTCTATGGGGTATTAGACTGATACCCTTGAGCGGACAATTCAAGAGGGAAAGGCCCGGAACCGTCGACTACACCGTTGATTGAATGGTTTTACTGCAAATATGCCTTTGCCAAATTTAGGGGGTGATAATATCGGAAGGGCGCAACCACTCATTATAAGCGTTGCTATGGTATTTTGTTTGGCACGAGTGGAATATGATGTTGAATATGCAGTTTCAAGAATTAAACAAGTTGTCATGTATTTGCATGTTCATAAGGTAATAATTAGAATACTCGCTATTAATTACAACAATATTAAAGAAAAGCGGTAAAAGAAAGCATTAAAGAAAAGAAACAAAGAGCCAAGTCAATTTCGCAGTAGAGAAATAATAAATACTTAAAAGCAAGTAAATATATGTAAAGAAGCATAAAGTCACAAATAACATGAAATGGTAAAAGCCTTAAAGAATTCCCCAGCAAAGTCGCCATGCTGTCGATGCCCCCTTTTTCTCGCGAAATCGGGTTTACGACATTTGGGCGGACAACTCTTTACCTTTTGGGAATTGGGTTTGCAATTTAGAAGACTCAACCTAATGATTAAGTGCATTAGGACACTAAAAATGAATTTGATTTAGA
>MU699410.1:53620-121690 GCA_026770625.1 Nicotiana glauca | reverse complement strand
TTCCACATGTCCTTCCTCATACTTTGCTGCTCGGTTGTTGCCTTAATAAAATTTATCTTCATAGTACTTGAATTCCACGATTTGCAATTAATCCCAAACCTTTCTGAAGGTCGTCTTTATCGAACCGTCAACATTTGAAACACCGATTCAATCCAAGACTACCGCACCCTGCGATATTTGATAGTTGCATCTCCGATACTATTTCACAACATCACGCCCCAAGGGTGAATCTTAGAAGATCATAACGCCGATAAACTTAATACGTCCAATTAGGACCACAGCACCTCAATGGAGAATAGATCTCTTTCACGCTTGCAATTAACACGTTTCGTTACTTCCACTTGTTCACGTCTGACCACCGTTAGCTCAATTGTCTTTCCCCCCGCCGGGGACAAAATACTGAATCCCTTTGATCACATACTGAGTAAACCTCCCTTCAATTCATTCACTACCCCGACACGTGGACAACACACTACCATTACCACAACACTGCGGAATAGTCGCTCATAAGCATTATGGCAACTTGTGCCTAGCCTCAAGGCTCTTAGAAGTTCTGTTATTGAGCTGAAGCATAAGAATATCCCCCCAAAATGCGACTATCATAGTCCAATCAACTATACCGGGAAAATCATCCTGCACCACATTTGTAGTGCCATTACAATCCTTCAATTGTTCGATTTATAACAAGTGCCCGCGTCGCGTAAGATTCAGTGGGAAGGAATCAAAGGCAGAAGCCTCAAAGGAAATCAAACCGCACGATAAGGAAATCAAGAAGGGAAGTACTCCTAACAACCATGCAGCCTCCAGAGGATAAGTACAGACGTCTCCGTACCGATCTGCGAGACTCTACTAGACTTGCTCATGACTCGTGAGACTGACGGGAACCTAGTGCTCTGATACCATGTTGTCATGACCTAAATCCACTACGGGTTGTGATGGCGCCGGACACCGCTATTAGGCTAGCCAATTAAAAATTACCAATTTATTTCCTCTTTTAATACTTTTGAAAATCTAAGGTTTTTCCTTCCATTTTATATAAATATAAGATCACTTCATGGATTCAAATTTAAATAATAACAATTAGCACAAAGTTTTACTGAAACCATCCCAGAAACCTGGTGTCACAAGTGCATGAGCAACTACTGATAAGGATATAAATACAACAGAACATCCGTCCAAAATACAATGGACAGAAAGGAAATACAATTATTAGGAAGGGACTTTAAAAGTTGTGGGCCGCCTTGCATACGGCAACTCACCTAGTCGCCGAATCGTCCGTGCTGCTACGCCCAGTAGGCCGCTAAAGTATCATGTACATGTGCAACAAAAATGCACAGAAGTGTAGTATGAGTACGTAATCAATGTGTACTCGGTGAGTATCCCGCCTAATCCCGGAGGGGTAGAGACGAGATGGCCAACTTCAACATTCACTAGAGGTCAATTATCGATATTCTATAAGCGCGAGAATAATCATGGATTTATATAGAAGTCCTAACTGTGAAGCAAAATAAACAGGTAAACACCTTCAACAATAAATCGAGGGCTTCCAAAGTCTATTATTTATTATCTTATCAGTTAATATCAAGCCACGTAGGGCCAATTCCATATTTATAATTTTTAAGTAGCAGATAAACATGCGCAAATCACACCGAGGCGACAGCCCGCTCCAACAGGAATGTAAACTTTTCACTACAAAGGGTCGAGCAGCACGAACCATAGATGCAGCTACTATCACCGAGGCGTTCGGCCCGTTCCATAATTAAACACATATCCTGCTCGTGAATCATCCATGCGACGCAGGTACACATAAAGTACATGCTCAATCAATCACATAAGAACTTATCGATCCGGTTATGACAGAAGTAGCACACTCAGCCTTCTAAATTTCCACTTTCGATCCGTTAACCTCCCGGAATCCACCCGAGGCCCCCGAGACCTCAACCAAACCTAAAACCCCCATCCCCAAACACATTACGGACTTGCTCGAGGCCTCAAATCACATCAAATAATGCCTAAATCATGAATTACACCTCAATTCAAGCTTTATGAACTTTGAAATTTTCAACTTCTATTTCCGATGTTTAGACCTATCAAATTACGTCTGATTGACCTCAAATTTTGCTCACAAGTCATATTTTACATTACGGACCTACTCCAACTTTCAAAATTGGATTCCGACTCTGATATTAAAAAGTCAAACTCCGTTCAAATTTCTCAAAAACCTTTAACTTTTTATCTTTAGCCAAATGGCTTCAAAATGGTCTACGGACCTCCGAATTCACTTCCGATCGCGCCCCCAACTCCAGATTCATTATAAGGAGCTATTCATAGTCTCGGAATTCCAAACGGACATTGACAACACCGAAATGCACTTCAAACCAAACTTATGAAATTTATTCTAAAATACTAACTTCCACAATAGGAGCCAAAACACTCCAAGGTTATCCAAAACACACTCCGGGCATACGCCCAAGTCCGAAATCATCATACGATAATTCTGGAACCTTCGAATCCCGATTCCGAGGTCGTTTACTCAAAATTCCAATCCCAGTTCATTTCTTTCATCTTAAGCTTCAGAAATGAGAATTCTCATCCCAATTCAACTCCGGACTTCCCGAAACTAAATTCCGACCATGCGTACAAGTCATAATACCTGAAATGAAGCTGTTCATGGCCTCCGACTGCTGAACGAAGTGCCAGTACTCAAAAATACCGGCCGGGTCGTTACAGGGTAAGGGCTTGAAAGTATCTCGAGGGAAAGGTGTTAGGCACACCTCAAGATCCACTAATGTGGTTCTCGACCATGCTACAATTGTGACTTTGAATACAAATAAACAAGCAAGCTTTGTAAATACTAGGTACTGTCACAAAATGGTCGCAAGTGAAAGAAGTAAATGAGTTTTAAAGAGTGTTGTAATTTGAAAGAAGGTAGTTTTATAATTAAAGAGAAGATGCACAAGTAAAGGCGAAGGGGTCAAATAATTGATGCAAGCAAATTAGAAAAGAAGCAAAATGGTCGGAGATTTTGAGAAAAACAGAAGTGAAAATCGGACAATTTAAAGAGAGATTTTTTGCATAATAGGTGCAAGTAATTGATGTAAAAGAAGAAGTTGAAGAACTGAAAACTAGCAACTTTAAAATTTTGGAAAAAGGAAGTAAACAAGTATGGAGGGAAAGGGGTCCTAGGTTTATAAATAACATGGATCACCCCACACAACACCCGGTAACCATTTATACACATGGTGTTATCACGTGGTCATCATATCCATGTTTACCCTTACCGGACCCGTTAAGGTATTAAATTGCGGAATAGTATCGTTACTTATTGAATGCTATTACCCATCCTAATCCTTTCAGCCCCGGAGGCATTTGGGACTACTAGTCCTAAAAGGAAAGGAAATTGGGGCTTTTCAGAGTTTGAAAGGATAAAATTCTAATGCGACAAACAAAAACACATGAAGTAGTTAAGGGGAAACACATAGCAGTTTAAAGGCTCAAGCAGGCCTCCTCACTTTAAAAAAAAGTAAATTGTCTACCATGACTTCAGATACTGGTTGTAGTCTGAATTAAATTTAAAGCGTTAGGATAGGTTGATTTATCACATATTTCTCAAATGAGAAGTCCGAATTAGGCCTTGTCTGGTTGTAGTTATCAAAGACTGGTGTAGTTATTTAATCACCTAATGGCTTGCCTAGGTGAGACCTATACGAACGATATCTAACAATGCTTACACTGATTTCAATGAAGGCTTATTGATTATAGAAAAAAAACACAAGTTCTGCAGATTTTGGCGACATTACTACTGATTTTAGACTTGTAGATAAAAGAGACGAATCAGATTCAACTGGTTACTCCTATAGGTATGATTTCTAAACGTTGTTGGTTTTAAAACGATTATCAGGATGCGGGAATCCTATAGGCATGGTATCTAGGATGCCACTTATTATTAATTTAACCTATAGACTATTTGCCTAATGAGATATGTACATACAGAAGTGCAGAAAATTATAGACATGATTTCTATATGCAAAAGTGCATAAACTTATAGACATGATTTCTAATGAAATGCATAACTTATAGGCAGGATTTCTAATGCAGCAATAAAATAATTTATTGGTAGGATTTCTACACGAAATGCATAGATGAAGAGCAGAATGAGATTTGCAGGAATAAATACCTAAGAACATGATGTATACCCTTATGCGTACATGAGTGACCCTCCCCTTTTTAGTATATACCCTACAAGTTATTACAACCCGAATGAATCAAGAAGAGTAAAATTACATCAAAAAATAAAGATTCCAACGAAGGAGAGCCTAATTCAGACCCCCAGGTCTGAAATTTGAAATAAACCAACTTCCAAAGATCAAATTTCCAAAGTCTTTCTCCTATTTGGGATGTGCAAAGTTCCCAAGAGCCTCAACGGGACTCCAGGCAATGCTTACACCCAAAATACATTACAGAATTAGATTATAGTGCAGTGTGGAAGGGCCAGCCCTCAAATGTCCAAGCTTAAAAGGAACTCAAGGTCCCAAAGCAAGGCTCATAGGAGGGGGCAGAACTTAGAGTATAAGAGTAAGTGCAAGTGCATAGAGGGGGAGTAGGGAAGGCCATGGAAGGCTGGTGGTCATGCCCAGCAATTAGGTGTGCTGGCACACCCCTAACCAGTATGTTAGCCAAAGTTGGGAGTTAGGATCCATTGAGGATCAAGTTCAGACCTGGGCAACAATTTGGATACTGATAGGCCATAAGCCTTAACTCAAGCACATATAAGGTATTGGGGGTTATGGGGAATTCACAACAGAGAGAAGATGCAAAGAGAAAGTAGCATATTCATTACAGAACATAAACAACAAAGTAGACAGGAGTATACCAACTGTAAAGTGAACACATAGGGAAGAAGCTAAAATAAAAATTGAGACATACCAGTTTCATGGAAACAAATAAGTGAAACCAGAAGTCTTGTAAACTCAATAGCAAGCAAACAGTACAAAAGCCCTCAAAAGAGAGCAGTGTATTGATAGAGTATTGTCATTACGAGTGTGTGTAAGAGTATTCGATTCGAAATATTCAGTAAGTGATGTCTGAAAGTATAGAAGGGTCGTTCCCTTTTATAGTGCAGCAACCAAGTAAGAAAAGGCAAGGAAATAACATTGAAATCAATCTCCCTTTAATTAAGGGACTCTAATTTCAAACGGGTAAAGACAATTAAGGAAGGAGTTAATCAGAATATTTTCCCATGCAGTACAATAAAGGGTAAATACATAGAAGTTATTTAAGGCAAAAGTCCAGTGGTACTTGGTTTGAAAAATAAGGAAAGGGAATCAATCCAATAGCCAATAAAATCAAAGTTACAAGCTTTTACTCGAATGAACCAAGTCAAGAAAAGGGTAAAGAAAGGTTTAATTTAAAGGAAACCGGTAACAATCAATTAAATTTTATTACAAGGAATTCGAAATCAATCAATAGTTGGCTAAACCCTTTTCGAAAGAAGAGTTTTTCATATATAAAGCACACAATATCACACAAGAAGGAATTGTCATGATAATTAGAAAAACACAGGCATGGAAAGATTCAGAGTCATAAGCAAAGAGTTTCAAATTCAGTTTGTAGACTCATAGTGAGCCTGAGAGACCAGGGTCCCAAAGTGGAACCCTAACTCGAACACAAAATCAAAATTGCCAAACGAAACCCTAAATGTTGGGGTTTCAACTTGGATCTGACACAGAGGTGAGAAGGCAAGCCGTTAAAATAGACTCAGAGGTCTCTTCTAGAGGCTTATGAGAAACAAATAGACATGATGCAAAGAAAGAAGGTTGATTCAAGATCATGGAGAACATGTTTGAGAAAACTCGAAACTTAAACAAGTTTAGAAGAAAGAGGTGATACAAACTTAAGCAAAAGTAGATGCAACGTGTTTGGCAAGAACATGAACAAAGTTCAGTTAATTAAACAAAAATTTCAAAGAACTCAACAGTAAACACATGTAGTAGAAACATAACCAGGATTAACACGTGAGCACAGGAGTAACATACATAGTAGAAAAAGAAAGCAGGACAATACATGCGTAGTAAGAAGAAATCACACGAGCATGATATAGACAAACACATATAAAGAAAAGAAGAAGAATCAGAAAGATGTCTTGAAAAATCTTTCAGAAACCCTAAATCGAGGACAAACGATTTTGAAAAGAAAATTTGGGGAAAACAATTTAGAAATCCAGGAGAACACAAATACATCATAGATCTTAAGAAAACAAACAGAGAAAACCTTGAATAGCTTACGGTTTTGCAGAAACCCTAGAAATGAGAATAGCTTGGAAGAATGTCCGATTTTGAGTCGGATGAGTTAGAATCAGGCTCTTGAGGCTTGAATATACTGGAGCAAAGGCCGGAGAGGCCATAGAACAATAGATTTAAGAAGGCCTAGAGGAGAATCATCAGGGTCAGACCTCAAAGCGTCGAACAAACATGGTCTAATGGTGAGAGGGGTGAGGACAGACCATCCATGGCCTGAGAAACCATGGATTCCGGTGAATGTACAGTGGAAAAAGGGTCGGAGACGATTAGGGTTTGAAGAACGTTCAGGAGAGTTTGAGAGACAATGGGATTTGAAGACGGCTATCAGAATGAAATGAGGGATTACGGTAGGTCGTTTGGGGTTAAATTGGTATGGGGGAATTATGGTCGTTGATCAAAAATGATCAACAGCCTGAATTAATAATAGGAACTAGGGGGGTTAATAAATTGGGTCGGGGCCGGGTAAAATGAAATTGGGTTGGTCTAATTAGGAATGGGTCAATTAGGGTTAAAATTGAAATATAAAGTATGCCATAATTGAAATGAAATGGGGGTAAATGTTAAATAGTCAGTTTTCCCTTTTTATTTATAAAAAAAATAGTAAAGATGATTCTAAAAGAAAACTAAAAGTACGGAGCAAGTATATAATATATAAATATTAATTTAAAAATACCGGAACCCATTTTTATGGTTAAAATGCTATTAAAATGGGGGTAAATGTTAAATAGTCAGTTTTCCATTTTTATTTATAAAAAAAATAGTAAAGATGATTCTAAAAGAAAATTAAAAGTACGGAGCAAGTATATAATATATAAAAATTAATTTAAAAATACCAAAACCCATTTTTATAGTTAAAATGCTATTAAACTTAAAATAGGCTAAAATGCAATTATAGGCAATTTAGTCTTTTAAATACTAGATAAATTTATAAAAATATACAAAAATCAACTTAACTATATTTTGGTGTAAAGGTGGGAATAAAATAAATTATTCGACAAAAATGATATTTTTTGATAATAATTACTGATCTTCTACTGCTAAAACGGATAATAAATTGATTTTAAAAATCTTTTAAAAATTAGGAAAAATACCAAAACACTTTGACATGTATTTGTGTATAAAAATACATAAGGCAAAATTGGGTATCAACAAAGTCAATCTTAGAAAATACATAAGGAAAAATTGGGTATCAACAAAGTCAATCTTAGAAAATACCCGTGTGCCATGAAGCTGGTCAAATAGATCATCAATACAAGGCAAAGGATAATTTTTTTTCACCGTAACTAAATTCAACTGGTGATAATCAATACACATTCTCATAGAACCGTCCTTTTATTCACAAATTAAGTAGGAGCACCCCAAGGTGATACATTGGGTCGAATGAAACCCTTATCAAGTAATTCCTGTAACTGATCCTTCCGCTCCTTCAACTCAGGAGGATCCATACGATACGTAGGAATAGAATGGACTGAGTGCCCGGCAACAGATCAATGCCAAAATTAATATCTCTATCGGGCGGCATGCCCAAAAGGTCAGCTGGAAACACATCAGAAAAATCCTGTACTACTGGGACTGAATCAACTGAAGGGGTACCAATACTGACATCTCTCACATAAGCTATATATGCATAACACTCCTGCACAACTATTCGCTAAGCATTAAGGATAGAAATAAATATACTGGGAGAGTGATCTAACTTACCCATTCACTCAACACGCGGTACACCTGGCATATCCAGTGTGACGGTTTTGGCGTGACAATCAAGAATAACATAATGGGGCGACAACGAGTCCGTGTCCAAGATAATATCAAAATCAACCATGCTGAGCTACAATAAATTTGCTCTGGTGTCAAAACCACTAAGAGCAACCAAACACGACAGATTAACGCGGTGCACAACAAGAATATCTACCATAGGAGTAGAAACATAAATGGGGAAACTCAACGAATCCCGAGATACACCCAAATATGGAGCAAAATAAGAAGACATTTAAGAATAAGTGGAGCCTGGATCGAATAGAACCGATGCATCTCTGTGACAAACCAGTATAATACCGGTGATGACAAAATTAGAGGTAACAACCTCTGTACGGGTAGGAAGGGCATAGTATCGGGCCTGGACTCCTCCTATAGGGCGACCTCTAACTCCTCGACCTCCACCTCTAGCTAGCGAAGCAGCTGGGTATCAACTGGAGCTATAACCATAGCCCGAGAACTCTGCGGGGCATGCTGTGGCTGAGAAGTCTGTGGAGGTGCACCCCTCCTAAGTCTAGGACAATACCTCACCTTATGGCGTGAGTTACCACACTTAAAACAAGCTCTAGGAGGATGTGGCGGATGTGACTGGCTCGGGCCAGGTCTACCGGACTAACCACTGAAAGCACCCCGCGCAGGAGGCGCACTAGATATTTGAGGTGCATAATAAGGCCCCTGAAGCCTAGGAGGGGTTGGAATACCACTGGCTGCTAAAATAGCGGAATGAATAGGGCGATTCATATAAACCCTACCATGACGACCTGTAGCTGGGGCACGGGTGTGAGCACGTGATTTTTGCCTTGCATCAATACAACTACAGAATACTCAAAATTAGGATTTTTCTTTTAATTATTTGGTTTTTAGGAATTAATTGCATAATTTTCGTGTTAATTCATAAAAAATGCAAAAATATGTTTCATTTGCATTTGCATTTAGGTTCCTATTTTATATTTTTAGGCTAATTAGTTAATTAATGTTACAAAAAGGAAAGAAAATAACAAAAACAGTTTATTTTGCATTTTAGCTTTTTAATTTTTTAATTTTTTTTATAGTTTTATTTTAATTTTGGAGTTAATTAAGTTTTGAGAAGCAATTAGTTTATTAATTTCATTTTAGAATTAAATCAGATTTTATCTTTAATTTGTATTTAACAAAAATCTGAAAATGAAAAAAAAGAAGAAAATGAAAAGAAAAAGAGGTTTTGTGACGACCCGACCCGTCGTCTCATGTGTTACCGCCTCGTTTCCCTCATTTATGTTTCTCTATGCTTCATTATCGGTATTGAAGGTGATTGAGTTGAATTGGATTGGTTTTAGATGGAAATGAGACACTTAGTCTCTTTAAGGAAGGCTTGTTTTGGAAAGGTCAACTGGAAGTTGACTATTTTGTTAGAGGGCTCGGATGTGATTTATGATGATTTGGTTAGCTTCGGGGGATGATTTGTGACTTAGGAGTGCAATCGGAATTGGTTTTGGAGGTCCGGTATAGAATTAGGCTTGAATTGGCGAAGTTAGTATTTTGGCGAATTCCGGTTGGTAGGCGAGATTTTGATCCGGGGGTAAGAATGAAATTCCGAGACTTGCAGTAGCTTCGTTAGGTGATTTTTGATGTGTGTGCAAAATTTTAGGTCATTCGGAGGTGTTTTAGTCAGGTTTTTGATCAAATGCGTATTTCGGAAGTTTTGAAGAAACTTAGGCTTGAATCCGATGAGATTTAATGGTTTTAGCGTTGTTTGATGTGTTTTGATATGTGGAACAAGATTGAATAACGTTTTAGGATGTGTTGGTGCTTTTAGTTGAGGTCCCGGGGACCTAGGGATGATTTCGGGTGGTCAATCAGACCACGTTTAGCTATTAAAAGTTGCAGGTTTCAGCAGTTGTTGCAGAAGGAAAAATTGGCCTATGTGATCGCATCCATTGAGTCGCGATCGCATAGCACTGGAAAGTGAAGCTACGCAATAGCATGGTACTTCTCACGCTCACATAAGAGAATTTTGGGGCAGCATGCTTTTATTCTACGCATTCGCATAAAATTGGACGTGTTCGCGTAGGTTTGGTAATTTGTTAACCGCGATCGCAGAGCTCCTGTTGCGTTCGCATAGAACATTTTTGAATCCCTGGGAATTTGTTCATCGCGATCGTGTTCCTGGGGCCGCGATCCCATAGAGTTAAAAACACCTGGGTAGAAGGGTTTATTTAATTATTTCATCCGCGAGCTTATTCATTTTACCTCCATTGTTGACCACCTTGAGAGCTTTTTGAGAGTAATTGACGAGGGTTTCGACGGGAATTTATTGGAGGTGAGTCTCGTGACCTAGAAACGTCATTTTATTGGAGAATCAACCTTTAATTCTTGGAAATTTGGGTAAAAATTGGAAGAACTGGGGCTTGGGTTTTGAAATGAAAATTTGGGATTTGAAAGGGCATTTGAACTCCGATTTTGGTAAATTTGATATGTATGGACTCGTGGCGCGATGAGGAATCCGGTGATGTGAATTTTGTAATTTTTCGAGAGGTGGTACTGAGGCTCGGGTTTTGCCAACTTCGTGATTTTCGATGTTTTTCGAGTCTTTTCGATTGGGTTATGTTCCATTAGCCTATTGTAAAGTATTCCTTGTGGTTTTGAGTAGATTCGGCATGCGAGGAGGTTGATTCGAGAGGAAAAGTCATAGCGAGCTAGATTTGTGGCCGGCTCGAGGTGAGTAATAGATGTAGATGATGACATGAGGGTTTGAAACCACGGAATATCGCATCGTGACGCTATATTGAGGCGAGACACGTATTCTATGACGAGTGCGGGGTCGTTTGTGATTGGGGATTGTGACTGAGTCCGTCCAGAGTGATGTTCGTACTATGTTCTTGACTAGAAATTGTTTGGTAATCATCCTACTTGGATTTTATGGATATAATTGGGCTTTGTGCCGATCATTTGCATCCTTCAGGGATTATTATCACTGTTTCCATATCACTTGGCATGTTAAATGATTTCAGTCTTGAGTTTAAACACTGTTTTGAAATGTTCAGCCATATTTCTAATATTTGTAACTTAAACTACATTTTTCTGACACCGTGAGCTGAGAGCTATTACTCTAATATTACTCGAGTGGTTTACATGCATATTCTGGACTGAGCATGGATCGGACTGCATGTCGTAGCGAAGATATGATTGATATTGCGCTTGGGCTATAGGAGCCCCTCCGGAATCTAAACCCCCACAGTGAGCGCGGGTACCCAAATGGATCGGGCTGCGCAATGCAACGGTCATACGCATTACATTGCATTTATGCATTGATATTTATTTGTTTTACCTGTCATTGATTTCCTGCTATTACACCGTGAAATGTGCTGGATTGCCAGTTATAGTTTTACATTGTAATATTTCGTGATTTCTTATCTCTAGTCATTATATATGTTTATTAATCACTGAGTTGGAGTGCTCACTTTACTCCCTGCACCATGTGTGTAGATACAGGTATCCTGGAGGCTCAGTAGATTTATTGGCTGCTTACAGATTAATTCTGGAGTTGTCGAGGTAGCTGCCTCGTCCACAGGACCCGACTTCTCCCCTTATCCCTTTTATTTCCGCATCCTAGACTTTTTTATGTGTAGATTTGATACTCGGTTGTATTTAGAGGCTCTAGAATCGTGACCCTATATCTGTTGGGAGTGTTTTGATATTTGTTATGGTTTCTCCGTATTGTTTCTATTTATTATCGGGTTGGAAATCTTGTTAACTGCTAAATTAACTCTATTAATTGGTAATGGGTTTTTGTACTTGGGTTTAGAGTGTTCAAATGGTCGGGCTTGCCTAGTAATTGTGTTGGATGCCATCACGATTGGGATTGGGGTCGTGACAACTTTTTAATAAAAAGACCCAATTTTGGGCCAACCCATCACAAACCCGGCCAAACACATCAAATACCCGTCCAAACCCTTCAAAACCCGGTCCAGAACCGCGCTCATACACGGTCCAGACCCCCTCTCTAACCAAACGACCCTGTTTAGTGAACTTCTATCTCAACCATTGGATCATTGAGATCCAACGGTCTGGAACTGGGTTGCCTTTTAATATTTAAGTGTCCAAATGTCCTCCCTACCCCTTAGTCATCTCTCACAACACACCTTCAGAGACTCCGACCAAGCTCAGCCTTAAACCATCGTTCGTCGCCCGCCAGAAATCGCCCACGGCGGCGGCCAGCGGCCAATCGTGCCCAAATTTACACCAAGTCATCTCCTCACCCCGCCCCCTTTCCAAATCCCTATTCACTTTCCCTCAACTCCGGCCAAAGCTCCTCAAAATTCTAATCAAAAGTGGAAACATTAGTGCCGCCACAGTTTCTCTAGTGTGACGCCACTTCCAATCGACCCCAAATCTACACCATAGAACCACCATGACCCCCTCATACCAAATCCATGTCCCTTTGCCCTCGAATCTTTCCGGAAGTCTTCGAATCTTAATTTGAAGTCGAACCCTAAATCCCAAAATATCAAATTGGCAAGGTTTGAGGTCTAAATCGACTTTAGTCGTGTGTTTTCAGTTTAGAACACACGATTAAGGTCCATCTCGGCCAAAAATCAAAGATTGCATTGAGGCTTGGTTCAAAACTGTGGTCCGCCTAGTTTCGATAGGTATTCCTGTATTTTCTCTTTTCCATTGTTCTTATCTTCTTATATTCTTCTTTCTTAGCTATTCTATTTTCTCAAGTTGCCTTTGCATGTGTTTATTTTAACTCAGCTAAGTGTTAGATTCTATTGTTCTTTAGTTTATTTAGATTCATTAGATTAGTTTAATTTGTTTTTTAGTTTTGGGCCATATTTGAACCTTTGGTTCATGGTTTGTGTGGAATTTGAATGGTCTTTTCTGCCTCATCATTTCTTCTGAATTGTGAAATCAGACCTGGGGCCCAGGTCTTGTTAGAATTCGGCTGGCTTTGAGTTGTGTCATTTTGACCCATATTTGGACTGGTTTAATTATTAGGTGAGCTTGATCCATGAATTTTCGGGTAGTTTTCAACGTTTAAAGGGGTAGTTTAGGAATTGTAGGTGAAAGAATCTCTGAATAACTGATTAGGAAGCTTCCTAGAAGCTGAAAAATGTCCTTACTTGGCCAACAAGTTAGAAAATTAGCGGTGTCTAAGCAAAAACAAAAATATAAAAAGGGTCAAAATAAAAATCTGAACCCTTAAGGCTTCCCTAATAGCTTGCCTATAAAGGCATTGCTACTTGAAGCTCAAGTCAGATTTTTTGGGAGAAGGAATTTAGAGATTTCAGGAGAAAAAATAGAGAAAACTCTGAGAAATCATAAATAGCTAGGAAATTTCAGAAAAGTTATTGTTCCATTGGTCTTCTTCTGTGATTTTTGAAGTTTCCAAGTTCTGAAACAGTCTGTAGCTTATATGAGGCTGAAAATGGCTTAAGTGTTCTCGTTGATTTTAGCATCTGAGGGTTTTTAAAAGATCCTGGGGGTTATTTTGAGTTTTAACTTGGGTCATTCAAGCTTGGTTTTACTGGTTGTTTCTTATCACGACCCAAAATCCCAACCCGTTCATGATGGCGCCTCTCGTGAAAACAAGGCCAGCCAAAAGATTAACAAAACCTCTTTTAACAGTTACTTAACACGAATGAGTCAAACCATAGTGTACATTGTCATAAATGCGGAAGGAAATGATAAAACAGGCAACCAACCCAACTCAGCCCTAAATCGGGGTGTCACAAGTCATGAGCATCTAAAGATTCTAAACACTATTTTAAGACCAGTAATATACATAATGGAATTTAGAATCAAAGGAAGATATACGGTGTCGCGAATGCTGACGGTCACCTTCCTCAGCTACGATGGTAAAATCTCCAATCACCTCAAAACTAGTTACCGGGTGAACAATTACCTGCATCTGCACACGAGGTGCAGGGAGTAAAGTGAGTACTCCAACTCAATGAGTAATAAAAATAAATAATGACTGAAAGCATGAAATCTCATAAAGGCACAATTAACACTATCTCAAGCAGTAAAATCAGTTACGCAATAAAACTGTGAAGTAACAGATGATCCTCTTTTAAAAACAATGAAGACACTTAATTTCAACAAGTAAGGAATAATCAGAAACTTGCCCCTCGGGCTTAATATCAAAATTTTCAATACAGTATCAGCCCCACGGGCTCATTCCCAACTCACCAACACACAACATCGGCCTCTCGGGCTCACTCCCAACTCACAAAACACAACATCAGCCTCTCGGGCTCACTCCCAACTCACAAAACACAACATCGTCCTCTCGAGCCCACTCCCAACTCACCTGGGTACCCTGCGCTCACTAGGGGAGTGTAAAGACTCCGGAGGGGCTCCTACAGCCCAAGCGCAATATCATAAGGCGTTAAAGCCTTCATAAATCACACTCGAGGCCTGAAATCCTCCTCACATAACACTCGAGGCCTGGAAGCCTCCTCACATCACTCAACATAACCGCACATATAGCCCTCAGCCTCAATCAGTCCAGAAAACAATCATAAGCCCCTTGGGGCATCAATAAAACAATGGTGCTCAGCTCAAACAACATTATGAATATCATTTAAATCTCAAGTTGAGTATAAATGTAGCTGAGTTCATGAAATAGTATAATTCAATTGGACTGAGTTCAAATAATATTTCAATTAGTGAGGAAAATAGTGATGGAAATTCACAAACGATTTCAAATAATTTGCACGAAGCCCAAGTATGGCAATAATCTCAAATTATGGTGAAAAACAACAAGTCTTATCAAATACAACAACAACAACAACAACAACAACAACAACAACCCAGTATAATCCCACTTAGTAGGGTCTGGGGAGGGTAGTGTGTACGCAGACCTTACCCCTACCCTAGGGTAGAGAGGCTGTTTCCAAATAGACCCCCGGCATCCTTCCCTCCAATAACTTCCCACCTTGCTCTTGGGGAAACTCGAACTCACAACCTCTCGGTTGGAAGTGGGGGTTGCTTATCAAATACGTGGTAAAATATCTACCGAGATGGACCAAGTCACAATCCTCAATAGTAAATGTCCCCGCGCTCATCATACAACACGTGCCTCTTCTCAACATAGCAGTATGTTGTGCAATTCCGGGGTTTCAAACCCTCAGGACATCATTTAAAATCATTACTCACCTCGAACCGGTGAAATTCCTCGCTCGCGACGCCCTTGCCCCTCAACTTGGCCTCCATGTGTGTTGAATCTAACCAAAATCAGAGCGAATACATTATAATATGATAAGGGAACACAACCCACTCGAAAATAATCGAAAAATATAAAGAATCTCGATATTTGCAAAACCTGAGCCCGGGGCCCACGTCTCAAAAAATTATAAAATTAACATCACCGATTTACTTATCTCGCCACGAGTTCCAACATACCAATTTCACAAAAATCAAAGTCCATTTGACCCCTCAAATCACTAGTTTATACTCTTTAAATTTTCATGCCCTAACCTCCATTTTTAACCTTAATTACCTTGGATTTTGAGTGTTAATCCATGTTTTTACACCATAATAACATAATCTAAGACCAAGAATCCATACCTGATGAAAACTCTTGAAACCCTCTTCAAATTTGTCCAAAAATCGCATAAGTCCGAAGCCCCAAATGGTTTTCTCCTTCAAAATTCGTGAAGGGGACTTAATATTGTTCTGCCCAGACCCTTTTTGCTTATGCGCTTCAAATACCGCTTCTGCGGTTACCGCTTTTGCAGTTCCGCAACCGCTTCTGGGGTTTATCCCAAAAATGCCCATACCGCTTCTGCGGTCCAAAATTGCATCTGCGATTCCCGCTTTTGCGGAAACCCCTCCGCTTCTACGGAAATTGCCCAGGCCTTCAAGGCCCGCTTCTGCGATCATTACGCCGCATCTGCAGAACCGCTTATGCGGTCCTTTTTCCGCAGATGCGGAAATGACAGAACCATCAAAACTTCAAACCTGCAACAAACTCCGAATCATCCGTTTAACCACCGGAAATCACCCTGAGGCCCCCGGGACCTCAACCAAAAGCACAGATTATTCAAACTTGCTCGAATCATCAAATCACCATCGTTAACATCAAAATCATCAAATTTCACCAAATCAAAGCCTAAGTTCTTCAAGAACTTCCGAAATGCACTTTCGATCAAAAACCCGACTAAACAATGTTTGAATGACCTAAAAATTTGCACACATATCCAAAATCACCCAACGAAGCTACAGCAACTCTCGGAATTCCATTCCGGCGTCGATTCAAAATCTCACCTATCAACCGGAATTCGCCAAAACTCAAACTTCGCCAATTCAAGCCTAACTCTACCCCGGACCTCCAAATTCAATTCCGATCGTGCTCCTAAGTCACAAATCATCCCCCAAAGCTAACCAAATCACCAGAACTCACATCCGAGCCTTCTAACTATATAGTCAACTTCCGGTTGACTTTTCCAAAACAAGCTTCCTTCTAAGAGACTATGTGCCTCATTTCCAACTAAAACCAATTCAATTATATCCGATCAACTCAAATACTGATATTGAAACATAGAACAAGATAATATGGGGAAAACGGGGCGGTAACTCACGTGACAAACGGCCGGGTCATCAGATCCTCCCCAACTTAAACAAACGCTCATCCTCGAGCGTACCCAGGGTTGTCCTAGAAGCCAACCAATAGCTAAATGACCTTTCCAAGCATATACCCGGGGTGATCCCTCGTCACCCTATCTCTTATAGGCCTGACAACACGACATGGCTGAAATTACCCAATCCATTCTAGCCTATAATTCACAGAACTACTTTTTCACTTCTGAAACCATCAATACGATCAAACCTCGCACCTATACTTTGAATAGTCCCGAACCAGCTGTAATAACCCATACTCGCATCCTCAAATTAAATCACATGATATACCACATAATCCAGTACCTGAAACTATAACTTCTATTCACAGCAGCTGTCCACAACAACCATATACCGTTAGAAACCGCTCAATAGCTAAAGCCTCATTCCAACACTTTATATCCTATCAATGACAATGAAACACATAGCAAACCGTAGCCATTTCTCAGATCAACCATTCATGAAACCACTACCTTTTGACTAATACCACATTAGATTTTCGAAATCATACTCAAAATCAGAACCTCACGTCAATATTCAGAATAAACTCGAACCCCGATATTATTCTTCCAACAAGCTGTAATCAAATCTGTTCGCGTGCATTAATGACTCCAACGATCACATCGAATTCAACGCACCACTTGGGTGATATGACAACTCGTCACAGGCCTAAGCCACAACTTGCATAATCCACGCACCAATGATGGGCAGTCTGAACATACTCAAATCATGACAAATGACTCAAACGAAAGAGTTTAGCTCAAACTCCTCAGTACTATCACAACACAAGGCTGGGACCCCGTCCCACATCATAGAAATAGAATACCTAAATCTACCCCGAAGGTTCTAATCTCCACGTAGCCTCACCACAATGCGCGATCTTATCCCAACACTGTTACACATGAAGCACCTCAAGTTGCTATGCTCAAAATAGACAGCCACACACAGATTGATGTCTGAAACCAAGCAATCCATCACCCCATGTTTAAGCAAGACATACCAAGTAACATATGGAAAACTATTCTCAACATCACATTGTTGCGGCGTGCAACCCGATCCTGATAACATACCCGTGGCGGCGTGCCACCCGATCCACAGAAATATCTCACATAGGGAGATGCACATCGAGCCAAATTTGCTCATTATAACAAACTACCGAGTGCATAACAATATCTACATATAGTGTTATAAGCTACAAAACTCAAGCACAATCCGAAAATCATAATGCCTCACAGCACCGAAAAAACATCTCATAGATCTCCCCAAATCACTAACAAGCTCAATAACGAGAGATTAAACCTATCCTTCAACAATACATATCAGAGCCAACCAAGCCATCTCAATCTGAATATGTAACCACATCGGCCTGCCAACGAACTCAATGCCAAGAAGCCTGAAGCTGCTCCTTCCACTTTTTATAACCCTTTCTGGAGCCGTACGATGCGGTGCTCGGCACCAAGTCAATATCGAAATCCACAATCTCGCCCGTTGACATGCCCGGCCACAAGGAACGTATCTGAAAAGTCCCTCAATACCGGATCCGAATCAATGGTCGAAACCTCTACACTAACATCCGCCACAAAGGCCAAGTTAAGGAAAGCAATCCTTCCCAGCCGTCTACTGGTCCTTGGAACACAACCATTCATCTAAAACATAGTCTGATGCACCTCGCCATACAAGTTGTGGCCCTTTTCCGACATAACCCATAGCATAATAGTCTCGAATAACCCAACATTGAGACAACCAGTCTACACCCCAATATCATATCCAGAATCTAATATACCAAGCAAAGAAAGATCCACTCGGACATATAAACCCCCAATAGCCGCTAACGGTACCAATACACAGTATCCACAACCACTAAATAGCCTGAACATGAGAACTCCAAGTCTCCAGCTCCACATAGCACACGAATTACTACACCTGATCCCAACTTCTGCAGTATAAATACATATTACACCTCGAGTACACAATCATCCTTCGAAGATATTCTAAAATTCTCCTATTCCATCAAAAACACTCAGATATCAGCAGTCGATCTAGCAAGAAAGTGCCGCAACACTACCGAAGTGCCATCAACTTGATCACATTGCCCTTTTTCTGAAACATATACCCTTGTCAAATCACTATGATTAGCAACACCAATTTCCTTAGTCATATGAGGATCATTCACCCTAATCCTCTGAAGATCGATTCTTAAATCACCTTCAGCTGCCCGTGCTGCCTAAGAATTTAATGACTTTTCATTCTGAACTAAACCGAACCTTACACACAAAAATCATAATCTCCCACAACATATCACATATACCATAAAACACTAGGATAACATGAGAACTTTTATCTCCCTTCCGCGCCGCAGACATCGACGCACTCAACTAGTCAAGAACTTCCATTGATCCTATTTAGAAGAAAAATCATTACACACTCCATGCTTAGCATACTTATAGAAATTATACTCATCTTCAAACCACGGTAAAACCCAACAAGAACATCTCTGCCAACTCCATTTGCGCAAGCTAAACTGCCAGGACTGAATCCTTCTGCCTAACCCAAGCTGAGCAAGCCGTCAAAACCCAAGAGCATTGCTGCAAAATGCCTGTACGAACTCATTACCTCGAACACACACAAAGAATTAATCATATCTTTACCATTCCGATTCGGTCTACCATCAGGCTATTCCGCCTATCAAATTTTTCCCTTCTAACTCATCATCAACTTGATATTTCCCCTTGCCGAAGTACCTCAATTCCTTAATCCAGGCTTACCGCACAAGACCCAAGCATAAGACCATACTGATAGGAGCCACACCCCGCTGACTACTCTCTCAAATGTTTCCAGAAACACCACATCCCTGAATACCTTACCCAGAAGAACTCTCTGAATCTAACTCTGTTTCATTTTCCTTCTTGATGCGGATACATAGATTACCATAATTAACATAGGATACCACAAGTCTTGACATCTCCTAACGAAACTCAGTTCCTAACCCCATATGCAACTTTAGAACTCTTAGTTGACGTACGCAGACTCTTGAACCAATTAAAACCATTCTCGCAAGCCATTCACTCTTATTCAACTGCAATTTACCTAATCAAACTGACATAACCATCCGTGCCTCCTTAGCACCCCGACCCCGTAGGACATGATCTCATTCCTATACAAACGAACATCTTCCTTCTCTTTACACTGAGCATTCTTTATCAGCAACAACTCAAGACATCCTATTATTTTCTCACACCTACGAAGCACTATGTAACCTTCGTCAAAATTTTGCTTTACTCGTGCCATCCTCGGCTCAATTTCTGCAACCCGAACTGATCCGCCTGCATACCTGGAAAAGGAACCAACATAGCGCAATCAGCTAATCAACAGCAACCTCCCCAACTTGGCTCGAAGCCATCTATCAAGACACACATAATAACCCATAATACTACTACTTTAATGCTGCCACAATATTATAGTGAGATTAAACTCAAATCATCTACTAGTTTATGAAAACACAGATCCTCGGATACTGAAATCCTCTACAAACCTCGCATTCATCCCTACATCAGCTGAATCCACTCTTTAAAGTGACCTAAGTTTCCGAATTACAATCACGTACCCTTAAATTACACATGAGACTTTCTAACAATATACATAAGAATCGTACCCCTTAAGAACGCTCCACAGGGGATACCCCACTTGCTTTACCTCAATTTAGTATTTCAGCACACCTTCCACCGTCATACATATAACATAAGCTTTTAGTCTTCCTGAGTCAGAACTCATATCACCACACGTAATGTACTTCACTTTTCAACTAGGAGATACAAAAATATTCTTCATGTTCCCATAATTTGTACTACACATCAAGCCACAATATGAAATCGAATCACTTAACAGTCCATCTACTATCCTACAGATTTCTTCGTCATTACCAAGTCATATAGAAATAATACACAGTACCAACATACTCATTACGTAGCTATCTAGCCGCCATTCCCATAATTAGAGACAATACTGAACATATAAGTTCATAACACCAGCTTACAAAAGCAGCACCTTGGTGCTCAAGCCATAAGCAAAGATCTGGCCTCAAGTCCTCCAGACTAGCCCAACATCAAACTTACGGAGATTACATCTCGCCCCCTAGATCGGGGAATCACCAACCATCAAGATACATATACTACTGAGCGCTCACGTGCGCATACAGATGTGTGGAAAGAATTTCAAGAGTTATATCTCCAGCTGAATCAAGTACGCACTATAAGAATTCCAAGAAAGTGAAGTTTTCCTAAAGGTTATGCAGCCTCTCGAGGAAAAATACAGACGTCTCTGTACTGATCCGTGAGACTCTACTAAACCAGCTCATGACTCGTGAGACCTAGTAACCTAGGCTCTGATACCAACTTGTCACGATCCAAAATCCTAACCCGGTTGTGATGGAACCTCTCATGAAGACAAGGCCAGCCAACAGATTAACAAAACCTCTTTTAACAGTTACTTAACACGAATGATTCAAACCATAGTGTACATTGTCATAAATGCGGAAGGAAATGATAAAACAGTGAACCAGCCCAACTCAGCCCAAAATCGGGGTGTCACAAGTCACGAGCATCTAAAGAATCTAAACACTATTGTATGACCAATAATATACATAATGGAATTTAGAATCAAAGGAAGAGATATGGTGTCGCGAACGTTGACGGTCACCTTGCTCAGCTACGATGGAAAAATCTCCAATCAGCTCAAAACCCGCTACCGGGTGAATAATTACCTGCATCTGCACACGAGGTGCAGGGAGTAAAGTGAGTACTCCAACTCAGTGAGTAATAAAAATATATAATGACTGAAAGCATGAAATCTCATAAAGGCACAATTAACGCTATCTCAAGCAGTAAAATCAGTTACGTAATAAAACTGTGAAGTTACAGATGATCCTCTTTTAAAAGCAGTGAAGACACATAATTTCAACAAGTAAAGAATAATCAGAAACTTTCCCTTTTGGCTCAATATCATAATTTTCAATACAGTATCAGCCCCACGGGCTCACTCCCAACTCATCAACAAACAACATCAGCCTCTCGGGCTCACTCCCAACTCACAAAACACAACATCAGCCTCTCAGGCTCACTCCCAACTCACAAAACACAACATCAGCCTCTTGGGCTCACTCCCAACTCACAAAACACAACATCGGCCTCTCGGGCCCACTCCCAACTCACCTGGGTACCCTGCGCTCACTGGGGGTGTATACAGACTCCGGAGGGGCTCCTACAGCCCAAGCACAATATCATAAGGCCTTAAAGCCTTCACATATCACACTCGAGGCCTGAAAGCCTCCTCACATAACACTCGAGGCCTGGAAGCTTCCTCACATCACTCAACATAATCGCATATATGGCCCTCGGCCTCAATCAGTCCAGAAAATAATCATAAGCCCCTTGGGCATCAGTAAAACAATGGTGCTCAACTCAAACAACATTATGAATATCATTTAAATCTCAAGTTGAGTATAAATGTAGCTGAGTTCATGAAATAGCACAATTCAATTGGACTGAGTTCAAATAATATTTCAATTAGTGTTGAAAATAGTAATGGAAATTCACAAACGATTTCAAATAATTGGCACGAATCCCAAGAATGGAAATAAGCCTAAATTATGGTGAAAAACAACAAGTCTTACCAAATACGTGGTAAAATATCCACCGAGATGGACCAAGTCACAATCCCCAACAGTAAATGACCCCGCGATCATCATACAACGCGTGTCTCTTCTCAACATAGCAGTATGTTGTGCAATTCTGGCGTTTCAAACCCTCAGGACATCATTTAAAATCATTACTCACCTCGAACTGGTAAAATTCCTCGCTCGCGACGCCCTTGCCCATTAGCTTGGCCTCCACAAGCGTTGAATCTAACCAAAATCAGAGCGAACACATTACAATATGCTAAGGGAACACCACCCACTCGAAAACAATCGAAAAATATCAAGAATCCCTAAATTTGCAAAACCCGAGCCCCGAGTCCACGTCTCAAAAAATTATAAAATTAACATCACCGGCTTCCTTATCTCGCCACGAGTTCAAACATACCAATTTCACAAAAATCGGAGTCCATTTGACCCCTCAAATCACTAGTTTATACTCTTTAAATTTTCAAGCCCTAACCTCCATTTTTAACCTTAATTCCCTTGGATTTTGAGTGTTAATCCATGTTTTTACATCGTAATAACATAATCTAAGACCAAGAATCCATACCTGATGAAAACTCTCGAAACCCTCTTCAAAATCGTCCAAAAATCGCCTAAGTCAGAAGCCCCAAATGGTTTTCTCCTTCAAAATTCGTGAAGGTGACTTAATATTGTTCTGCCCAGACCCTTTTCGCTTCTGCGCTTCAACTACCGCTTCTGTGGTCACTGCTTTTGCGGTTCCCCAACTGCTTCTATGGTTTATCCCAAAAATGCCCAGACCGCTTTTGCGGTTCCCCAACCGCTTCTGCAGTTTATCCCAAAAATGCCCAGACCGCTTCTTCGGTCCAAAATCGCATCTGCGTTTCCCGCTTTTGCGGAAACCCCTTCGCTTTTGTGGAAATTTCCCAGGCATTCAAGGCCCGCTTCTGCGATCATTACGCCGCATCTGCGGAACCGCTTATGCTGTCCTTTTTCTACATATACGGAAATGACAGAACCAGCAAAACTTCAAACCTGCAACAAACTCCGAATCATCCGTTTAACCACCCGATATCACCCCGAGGCCCCCATGACCACAACCAAAAGCACAGATATGATCTATTACTTTATTCAAACTTGCTCGAATCATCAAATCACCATCGTTAACATCAAAATCATCAAATTTCACCAAATCAAAGCCTAAGTTCTTCAAGAACTTTCGAAATGAACTTTCGATCAAAAACCCGACCAAACAATGTCCGAATGACCTGAAAATTTGCACACATATCCAAAATCACCCAACGAAGCTACATCAACTCTCGGAATTATATTCCGAACCTCGGTTCAAAATCTCACCTATCAACCGGAATTTGCCAAAACTCAAACTTCGCCAATTCAAGCCTAACTCTACACCGGACCTCTAAATTCAATTCCGATCGCGCTCCTAAGTCACAAATCATCCCCCAAAGCTAACCAAATCACCCGAATTCACATTCGAGCCTTCTAACAATATAGTCAACTTCCGGTTGACTTTTCCAAAACAAGCTTTCTTCTAAGAGACTATGTGCCTCATTTCCAACTAAAACCAATTCAATTTTATCCGATCAACTCAAATAGGGATATTGAAACGTAGAACAACATAATCTGGGTGAAACAGGGCGGTAACTCATGTGACAATAGGTCGGGTTGTCACATTTTTGCTGCTACTTTCTCATCTGTTGAAACCTCATTTCTTCTTGTTTCCTCTTATTTCCCAGGTACATGTCCTTGTAACTCTGCTGGTTGTGAAGTGAAACTTGGAGAATGAATTGAAAATGAAGATTTGAAACATAGAAATTACTCCATTTTTGTTTCCCTGATTTTTTTTCTAATTTAATATAACTACTTTGTCTAAATCAGCTTTTAGTAAGCATGTTGTAGAGGTGATATGGTGCTAGTATTAATATGTGGGACATTCATTTTAGCTCAATGGTTTTACACGTGTCTTGAATGATTTTTGTTTATTAATAGAGGTCTAATGTCCTAGGTTCATCATTATTTAATTTACCAGCATCCTGTGCTAAAATCTGATTTATAAGTAGCTCCGTTAGGCCTTGAATGGTGTCTGTTCATGTAGAGTCAGTGATCATGTTCAAAGTTATGCTTATTTGAAGTTTGTTGAAAGGCTATTATTGTTGAGTATGGGTTGTTATTTGTGGATTTGGTCACTTACGGGAAAAATCAACAAGTATTGAGTTCAGTAATACGTCTGTTGGTGATGTGATGCTTGTGATTGACCAAGTATTCATTAACATATCAGTTTTCATGAAAGTTGTATTAGAGGTAATTAATGTCACCTCTTTGAAGTTTGGATTTGAGTTGTTTTGGATTCAAGGCTATGCCTCTACTGTTTATCCATGGTTGCCTTCATATGATTTGTTTCTATTTAATTTGGCTCGAAGCTTATTTGTTTTGGGTGGTTAAGCATAATTCCAAACTTGTTTCTTTGGACCTTCATCCTTCACAAAAAATAAACCTTAGGTTCATGCGATGTGGGGATTCAATATCGAGTTGTGTACTCAGTGGATGCAATGCTCCGAAATTTAGGCTCAATCTGAGGCCCAAATCCGAAAGTGCTTCTAAACTAGATCTGGGCCATCTCTCCTTTGTTAGGCCATTAGTCTGCCTGCGTTGGTTTAAGCTATTTTAGTTAGTTTAAATGGAACATTTAATTACATTTAGTGCTTAATTAATTAGGCTATTAACTAATTGACGCGTGCCATATTAAATAAATATAAATAGTTTATGGCCCTCATGAGTTAGTTTAGAAACCCTTGAAATTAGAATAATTGAGGTGCGTCGCGCCAAATAAAATTCCAAATGCGTGGCCCTTATTTAATTATTTCTTTCAAAATCCTTAGAATTCGAGGCATGCCATTTAGCAAATTTTCATGGCCCTCGCAAAGTTAACAACGCTTAGTTGCTTTAGGCGCGTTATTTTAATAATTTACCTTCCTAAATTCGGGTGTGCATTTCATGTGACCCAAATCCAATTCTTAACAATGTTGAATAAAATGTGTTTCGGATTGCGGGTGAATTTCACATGACGTGGTCCAAAGATATGTTTTAGATGATGTTCAATCTTTTTTAAAATAAATAAAAGCGTTTATGAAGTTAAATTGAACCATAGGATAAAAATATGTATTAAAATCAGATAATAGGCCAATTGTAATAGTTCAAGCAAACGTGCTAGAACCACGGAATCCGGGGGTGCCTAACACCTTCCCTCGGGTTAACAGAATTTCTCGTTTGCAGACTTCAAATGGAAAGTCGAAATCTTCCTCAATTTGGGATTTAAAATAAACCAGTTACTTGGGACACCAGAAAACAAATCTCTCCCAAGAGGTGACTCCAAATAAAAAATGAATAAATAATCCCATTTCGAATAATGTCACTTAAATTGGAAAATTGTACTGCCTTCGTGTGTGTAAAAAGAAGGTGTGACAGCTCTGGTGACTTTGCTGGGGACTCAAACATAGAACATCGGTTTAGGGTTCAAGAATTCGAGCTTGGAATAGATGTTATGATTGGCTTTATTTATTATGTGATTTTCCTTCATGTTTAAGCCCAATGTGCTAAATGCTTTTACTGCTTTGATATTCTGTTAATTGTATAAACTGCTACAAAACCCTTTCTCTCTCTGAGTCTTCTAAATCATGGAGAAAGGTGCACTTCGTGTGACTTCTCTTCTGTCTAGAGTCTTATCCCATTTTAGAACGAGGTTCGGACAAGTTGCAAAGCCGGTGAAGCTTCTGTATTCCCGGTACGCTGCCCCCTCGGCTCGAGTTGTCCGCTCGAATAAGCCAGGTCTAGAACAATAAACCTAGGTTTTAAACCTAGTATAACAAAACCTCATGTCGGATCTCTAGTAGGAATATTTGTTTGCATCACGTGCGTTTGACTTAGGAGACTCAACATATGGGTTGGGTCTGTCTAGGACATGTGTGCCCAAATTAAAAAGACCATCCTGATGCATCTTACGTGCTGCTTGCGCATCTGTTTGTTTGGCCTACATGTTGATTGGCTTCTAGAACAGAGGAAGAAAATAAAAAAAAAAGAGAAAAATAAAATCAAAAAAAGAAGAAGTGAGAGGTAGGTATTTGGAATATTCTAAAACTCTGCCAAACTTTTGAAAAAAAAAAAAGTCATTTCAATATGAGCCAAAATTTTCAAGCGCCATGTTTCCTGTGTTCCATCAAAACTGACCGAACTACGCAGGTTTGATTCTCACCGGATGTAAGATACGTAGGCAAACCTCATCGGTTCCGACCCCAATTTTCAACAAAATCCAAAAATATTTTCCTTTAGTTTCTTCGTTAAAAATCTTTCCTTAGAAAATAAAAAAAAGGTAGTTTTTAAACTCAAAAAAAAATGATTTCCTTCTTTCTAATGTCTTTCATACGAAAAAGGAAAAATCAATAAAAATCAAAATCCAAAATACGGGTTTCCTTCATTCCGAAATATTTTTCCAAAAAAAACATCTGAAACAAAAATAATTATAAAAACTCTTTAGATGTCTTTCTTTTTGAAAATGTCCATAAAAATTTTGGAAAAATTGAAGTCAAAAAATATCTTTTGCTTTTTTTTAGAAGTACTTCTGTAAATAAACAAAAACTCAAGAATCCAAAACCTTTTCTTAAAAGTCCCTCTTTCAAAAATTAAGAGGCAACATCCAAAATCAAAAAAATATTTTCTTTCTTATTTAGAAAAAGAGAAAACAAATGAAAATTCAAACAAAAATATTTTATTTTTACTTCTAAAATTCCCAAAGTTCAAATCAAAAGCAAATAATTTTTTTTCTGAAGTCTTTCTTTCGAAAAAGCAAAACAAAAAACAAAATTAAGAAAATCAAAAAATATGTTCTTTCTTCTTTTAAAGCATTTCTTTCAAAAATTTCAAAAAAAAAGAAAAATAAAAAAGAGTTAGCTTATTTACTTTATTCATGTTCTTCCCAAACTAAGTAAGATGTGATTCACGCGGGGTCATGATTTGTAGGCAATCCCCATCGTATTCGATGATAGCTATAAATAAATTGAGTGAAGAATAAACTGGAAAAAAAAGAAAAAATTTTGAGAAAAGAAGAAAAAAAAAGAGCGATAAAAATAAAAGAGCAACCAAAAAAAGAAGAAGAAAAAGGGAGTGACAAAGAATAAAAGAGCGACAAAAACAAAAAGAAAAGAGAGTGCAAAAAATCAAAGAGCAGCAAAAATGAGATGAAAAAAAAATCAAGAGTGATTAAAAAGATAGCAGAAATGAAGAAACAAAAAGAGGTAAAGTTAGTTAAGGCCGGGATGAAACATGCAACCGTTCAAACATACGGTAGAAGTAGTTAACTTTTAGGTGCATTGCATCCCAACGTGCGATTTCCTATATGTTAAATGTTTCAAAACTAAAAAGGTTGTTGGATGTGCAAATTAGCCAGGTTTTGGTGGTGGATTTTGTTGGTAGTCTAGCCTCCCCTACTTCACAAGATCCAAAGGCAGATATGGCCTCAGCCAGAAATCTACCAATCATCGGTCCTGAGGATAGCTCGGCATCGGCTATTCTGCAGCTAGAATCAGCAGCTGCTAAAGAAAATAAGATATTGCGTCTCCGCATATTGGAAATGTGGAACACCTAGTCTAATGGTAGGGAACCACCAAGTGCAGTCCCTTGGTTCCCAGAGTTGATACCGAGTTCAGGTGAGGCTATCAATGCCCCTGTGCCCAGCCCACTCATCCCGTGCATGAACCCTCTAATGCCCTCCAATGATCCTGGAATGCCTTTTGTGGTTTGCCCCCAGGCACCGGCTCCAAGGGCACCGCTTCCAATGTTCACCTTTCAGGGTCCGCAACTTGAATAAAAAATAACATATGTGACCCCGGACTCTTTAACTCAAACCTCGTGATATGATCTCTCGGTGGAGCAAGAAAATGTCGTTAAAAATCAAGAGCAAGAGGAAATTGCTCGGAGGATGAAGAGCCTGGAACAAAGCTTGAAAAATATGCAAGGTCTAAGTGGCCAAAAGAGTGTCTCATACTCTGACCTTTATATGTTTCCCTATGTCCACTTGCCAGTTGGCTTCAAGATGCCAAAATTTAAAAAATATAATGGGCATGGTGACTCGGTCGCTCATCTGAAACGATATTGTAACCAGTTGAGGGGTGCTGGTGGAAAAAAGGAGTTGCTAATGGCCTATTTTGGGGAAAGTCTCACCGAAATCGCTTCTGAGTGGTATACAGATTAAGAAATTACCCATTGGCACGTGTGGGATTATATGGCCTGAGATTTCATCCACCAATTTCAGTGTAATGTGGACATCGCTCCTGACAGAAACACTTTGTTCAGTTTGAAAAGGAAAACCACGGAAAGCTTCCGCGAATATGCTGTCAAATGGCGTGAGTAAGCTGCTAGGGTAAAGCCTTCAATGGATGAAGTTGAAATGGTCACTGTCTTTCTACAGGCCCAAGAGGCTGATTACTTCCAAAACATGATGTTTGTTGTGGGTAAGACATTTGCTAAGGCTATCAAAATTGGGGAAATGGTTGAAAACGGTTTAAAAATAGGTCGAATCTTGAGTCATGCTGCTTTTAAGGCCACATCACAGGCTGCTCAGAATGGTTTGGAGGGTTTGATAAATAGAAATAGGAGTGAAGAGGGAGTCATGATGGTTTCAGGCTCGAGGGGGGCTCGTAGGTCATTCAGCCAATCGTATGTGCCTCCTACCGTCCCACCACACTGTTATCCCCTTCAAGATGTTGCTTATGCCGTGGCACCGCCTCCCAATGTGGTGACGAGCATGCAATCTTACACGCCGCCACAACATCATACACAAAATCAAGCTACACCTCTAAGAAATTCCCATCCTTACCATGCTCCATATAATCCTCAACCAAATGATCCCCAATACAATCCTCGCCCAAGAGAGCCTTTCAAAAAGAATCAGTTCACCCCTATTGGTGAATCATATTCATGCTTATTCCAAAAGTTTATCATGCTAGGTATATTGCAGCCAGTGGCTCTGAACCGGCCAAACCCCGAGTCCCCCTCGCACCGAGCTGATTCTATATGTGAATACCACTCTGGAGTAGTGGGACACAATACAGAGGACTGTTGGACCCTCGAAGGGGCAGTTGAAGATTTGATTGAAGCTGAAAGAATTGTTTTAAGGGAGGAAAAATCTCCTGATGTGATGAACAGTCTATTGCCTGCCAACAACGATGGGACAATAGTCGGAATGATTTGTGAAGATGACGAATTAGATCCGGCACTGAAGGCCATTGCAGTCATTGCCGAGACAGAAGAAAAGCCAAAAAATAGTCGCCAAGCATGAAAGTTCCCTATCAGACGGGAGTCTCAGTAGCCGGTCTTGCTATGCTTTCTGCATCCGGATTACCTCAGGGTGTGATTCGGATATTTTGCTTTATTGTCTTACTTTCCTATTAAACCTTTCTATCTTCAAAAACTGGAAAAAAAAAGAAAAAAAATAAAAAATTAAATGAATTAATATTCCATTGTCCAGGAATGTCTCTTTTCTTAATCTTGCCATTTTTCTTATTCTCTTTTCTGTTATGTTAAATGCAGATTTCAATAACGTGACATGCTTGCGAACTTTATGCCCAGATCCCAAAAGGCTTTCATATGTCGAAATAATGAATCAAGAGTCGAAATGCAAAGAAGATAAGTTGAGGAAATAAAATAAAAGTTGGAACAACTAAAGGAAAATTGGTTCCAGAGTGGAAAGTTCCATACATTGCAACAAGACTACTGCCAGAAGAGTGCGTTGTACTTGGGGCACATCGAATGAAATGCCCCTAAAAACAGTAGTCAATGCAAATGCAGTGAAAAGGTAGCATGTTGGATCATCCCTATAGTTCTAATATTCTCTGTTTGGGATGACGAAGGGTTTCATTCTCGCTACCCAAACACTATCAATCCTTTGCAAACCCTTTGAGCCAGTTACTCTTCTTCGATTACCCTCTTTGGAACCTGAAAATGTTATTGAAATTTTTTTTTGACAAAATGAGATGAAAAATAAATTAAAAAAGAAGAAAAAGAAAAATACAAAAAAAAAGAAGAAGAAAGACAAATAAAATGAAATAAAACAAAAAAATAGAACAATAAAAGAAAATAAAAAAAAACTTCCCGAACTACATTTGACTTGATTCTGAAAGGATACGTAGGCAGCCTCTCTATGGGGTTCAGTCACACCAAAATAAAATCCACATTCCCCTCCAAAGTTGAAACCGGGGAAAAAGTTATAGTGATTCGATGACGGTTCGCCAGAAAGGTTCCAAAGTTGTAATTCAATCCAAACTTTTTTTACCCCAAATCCTGTTCAAATCCTTCCGATCAATCGATGAGAATGTTCAAGGATCTGAGAATGCAGTTACTTGGATCCAATGCAATCAAAATGAGAGAGTCTTATTGGTGAAAATTCACACTGGCACCGTAAGGCGATGATAAGCAGGGAAATTGAAAATGACAGAGTCTTATTAGTGAAAACCCACACGGGCACTATAAAGTGATGGGAAGAAGAGAAATAAGAGAGGTCAGATAGTGAAAACCTACATAGGGCCCCATTGATCGAAAAGAAGATCTTCACAGCCATCGACATCTTCAAAGTCCTGGCAAGGTTTCTCGAATTTTAGAGTAGAAGTTGTGATGAATTTCTGAGAGTCGGGCAGATAAAACAGAACAGGCATCCACTCCAAAAGGCATGTCATGTTCATTGAAGTCCGCATGTACTCCAGATAAGTCCTTATTTCCTTTCCACGAAAGGGGTAGTTCTTGTTTTTAACTCATTCTCCATTCCATTGTTTATCTTATTTGAATCCCTTTTGATCTAACTATATTTCGGAACTGAGACAAAGAAGGGATGGCAAGACTGATTTACAGGGTTCTCATTTGATGCGAGCTAATGTGCAAAAAGGCACCCAGCCTCTTCAGGAGCATAAGTCGACCTCGACTGGCCATGGCGATTGATGTTTTGAAATTGAAAAACTCCTGAAAAGAAAGAAATTCAAAGTCAAATGCCCACAAAGGAAAAATGAAGTTAAAAAGGTTTAGTCCCACGTGGCTAACTGTCTCGGCAAAGATTTGAAAAGCCTAGGGATCCCGATGCTCTGAAATCAAATTAGTGAAAATGAAAAGAAATACAAAGTCAAAAGCCCGTAAATGCAGAATAATGTAAAAGGATCAAAGCCCTATATTGGCGAGCCGTCACGATAAATTTTTGAAAAGTTGAGTCCCTCGGTTTAGGAAAGAGAACAATCTTCAAAAAAGCCAGCAAGCAGCAAGGCGTTCTCACCAAAAGAGTTGGGCCGAGATCAACTGATCGAAACAATCAAGGCCACAAAACCAACCACCGTTTCAAACTAACAATTGTTCTTTGTTTGAAATCAGGAAACATGTGCAATTGAAAGCGACCTTGCAAGAAGCAGGTGCAACCAAAAGAAACTGCGCAAGGGCTAGAAATAGCTCTGTTGCAATAATCAATCCAAAAGGGAAGTCTCCTTCAAGTTCTTTCCTGCATTTTTACTCATTTTCTTAAACTTCAAAAAAAGAAAAAAAATGAAATGAATAATAATGAAAAAAAATAGGAAGAAAATTCAAAATCATGGTAGCATAGGGCCCCATTCCCTAGATATCCCTGGCATAACCCATGGACCTACTTAGCATAACCCAGGGACCTTTTTTCTTTTCTCCCAACATAACCCATGGACCTCCCTGGCACAACCCAAGGACCTTTTTTCCTTTTTTCCCGGCATAACCCATGGACCTCCCTGACATAACCCAAGGACCCTTTTTCTTTCTATCCCCGCATAACCCATGGACCTCCCTGACATAACCCAAGGACCCTTTTTCCTTGGCATAACCCAAGGACCTTTTTTTCTTTTCTCCCGGCATAACCCATGGACCTCCCTTACATAACCCAATGACCTTTTTTCTTTTCTCCCGGCATAACTCGTGGACCTCCCTGGCATAATCCAGGGACCTTTTTTCTTTCCTCCCCGGTATAACCCGAGGATCTTTTTCCTTTTCTCCCTGGCATAACCCAGGGACCTTTTTTCTTTTATCTCGGCATAACCCAATGAGCTTTTTTCTTTTCTCCTGGCATAATCCGTGTACCTCCCTAGCATAACCCAAGGGCAATTTTTTCTTTTATCCCGGCATAACCCGCAGAACTCCCTGACATAACCCAAGGACCCTTTATCTTTTTATCCCGGCATAACCCATGGACCTCCCTGACATAACCCAAGGACCATTTTTCCTTGGTATAACCCAAGGACCTTTTTTCTTTTTATCCCTGCATAACCCATGGACCTCCCTATCACAACCTAGGGACCTTTTTTCTTTTCTCCCGGCATAACCCATGAACCTCCATGGCATAACTTTATCCCTGCATAACCCGTGGACCTCCCTAGCATAACCCAAGGACCTTTTTTCTTTTTATCCCGGCATAACCCGTTTAACTTTCTGGCATAATTCAATGACCTTTTTCTTTTATCCCGACATAACCCGTAGATCTCCCTAGTATAGCCCAAGGACCTTTTTTCTTTTTATCCCTGGAATAACCCGTGGACCTCCCTGGCATAACCCAAGGACCTTTTTTCTTTTATCCCGGCATAACCCGTGGACCTCCCTGATATAGCCCAAGGACCTTTTTTTATTTTTTCCGGCATAACCCGATGACTTCCCCGGCATAACCCGAGGACCCTTTTTTCTTTTTCGGTATAAACCAATCAGCTTTCCATCATAACCTAGTAATCCACCCAATTCGGACTGCATTCCCTATGCCCAAGGATACACAATTCTGACTTTTATTGCTTTCAATAGAGAACAAGTTCATACTTTTGTCACAAATAACTCACAAAATTTTTCTAGTGAAAACTGGGGCTAAAAAGTTTCGTTCATTTGTTTGTTTTGGCATGTAAGAAGGTTTGACCTCAAAGCACAAGATCCAAGGTGGCCGAAAGAATGAGCCTCGGTCTAAAATAAAGAAAACAAGAAAAAGAACAAAAAAGAAGTGAATTCAAAATGTTGAAGCAGACAAAGATGCGGACTGCTCATGAATGTGATTATAGTCACAAGCTTTGTATGTCCCGCTTTGATCTAGAAGCTGAAGAAAGAACCAGCACATGCGGCCTGCGAGCGTCAAGATTCGGATCGGAGTCTATAGCAAAATCAGCTAAGACCGAGATCAAGCTTCAAGAGATTTATATATAGGAATCTTGTAACTCGTAGTTGATAGGCCTATCTAGCTTAGCTTTTGACTTTTCTTTTGGTGTAATAAGAAGGTCAGAAAGTAGTAGCAGAAGCAAAAGTGAAATCACAGCTTCCTGGTAGTCCCACCTACCAAAACTTCCAGAACTACACTTACCTGATTTCTTTATAGCCAAGGATATGTAGGCAACCCCTAAAGCAAGGTTAGGTCTGACACTTTTCAAAAATGCTTCTCATGGAGTGCCAAGCAGGCAAAAATCCCTCATCCTTGCTCATTTTATCTTTGCTCGAAAACTCTTCGTATCTCAGGGCTAAGAGAGGCAGCTGTGAGAACGTGATTTTTGCCTCGCATGAATTAATCCAATTGTGACGACCCAAGGGTCATCACCTATTTTTCTCATCTGTTTCGTGCTTCCGAGGCCTTGAAAACTTCATTTTCTATTGCCTTGATTTGCGTGCGAAGTCCGGCGCGTAGCCGGAAAGCTTTTATGTTAAAATATATGAATTATGTGAAAAAAATGAGAAATTATGATATTAATATTGATATAGATGACTTTGTCAACATTTTTAGTAAACGGACCCGGACCCGAGATTGGACGGTCCCGGAAGGTCCGCAGAAAAATATGGGACTCGGGCATGTGCCCGCAGTCGAAATCCGAGGTCCAGAACCCCAGTAAAAGAATTTTTCTCTTAAGTTGTTTTCTGAAATTATTAAGGAAAAATGAAAATGAAAATGAGTTAGAAAATATAGGTATCGGGCTCGTATTTTTATTCCAGATGCCCGGTACAGGTCATAAATATTGGTTAAGCGCTTCCTGTAAAGTTTGGCTGAAAATGGACGTCGTTTGACGTGTTTCGAACTAAAAATGGGAAATTTGGAAGTGATGAACTTTGAAATGAAATTTAGGAGTTTTGGGGTTTGATTCGTTGAATTGGATGTTGTTTTAGCGATTTGATCGCTCGACCAAGTTCGTATGATGTTTTTGAGTCAGAGTGCATATTTGGTTTGGAGCCCCGAGGGCTTGGGAGTGATTCGGGGTTGTTTTTCACCAAAAATCATAGCAGGTTTTCTGCAATTCTTGCACAGGTCATTTGCTCTACGCGAACGCGACCTAGTCACGCGTTCGCGATGACCAGTGCCCCAGCCTTCTTCGCGTTCGCGTAAAATCCATCACGTTCGCACTGCCTTAGATCCCTCTTGCTTCGCGTTCTCATGTAGGTCCACGCGTTCCGTAGACCAATCCCTAGACCCCCAGCCTTTTACCCTTCGCGTTCGCATCCTCTTTCACGCGAACGCGATGCTTACCCATCTCCCTTCATCGCGAACGCGACAGGTGTGTCGCGAACGCGATGAACAATTTTGCCCAGCGAATTTTTAAGTTAAAAACAGAACCAGTGACGGGATTTTCATAAAAACACCCGAAACCCTTTCTTCTCCAAGCACTTAGGCGTCCATTGAAGCTCTCATTCGTCAAAACTTCTTGGGTAAGCATTGTTCCACTTATTTCTTTCAATTTTCTTCATTTATTTATGAAATCCCAGCCCTAAATCATGAAGTGTAAGGTAGAAATTAAGGGTTTTAAGCCAAGTTAGGATTTTCAGAATTTTGGGCAATTCAACCTTAATTTGGGGTCGGATTTAAGAACAAATTATATATTTGCACTCGTGGGAGTATGGGTGAATTTATTTTGGTTCGAACCTCGGGTTTTGACCAAGCGGGCCCGGGGTCGATTTTGCAATTTTTGGACAGAATGTTAGAACGACTTTAATTAGGCATTTGGGTTGGATTGTTGAGTAATATTGATGATATTAAATAAATTCTGTATAGATACGATTGAATTGGAGAGAAATTCGAAAGAAAAGGCTTTGCTTGAGGATTGAGTTGGCCGTAAACCTTCGAGGTAAGTGTTTGATCTAACTTTGGCTTGAGGAAATAGGATTAGAGTATAATAAATTTCTATTTGCTAAATGATCGAGTGCGGTGTATAAGCATGGTGACGAGTGTCTATACACCGGAGTCTAGCATGACCGTGGGTTTTTAATTGTACATGTTTTGAGATAAATTTGGAAATTCACTTAAGTTAAAGTATAATTTGCTACGACTGTGCAGAGTTGAGAATTAAATTTATGAAATACTAATATTGTGAAGCGTTGGCAAAAATGATAAATACTCTTGAGTTAAAATTGAAAGTATTGAAAGAAATTGTGATACATCCCTTGCCGGGATGGTTAAAATTACTGAGTATTACCCTTGCCGGGTTGTGAAAGTTATTGTTATTGTTCCCTTGCCGGGACCCAGTTGTTATTGTTGTTACTCCCTTGCCGGGATAGTACTTGTTATTTATTTATTCTTCTTGCCCGTTTGGTTGTGACTGCTGTTTGGGTGAGGAAGAGTGATATTGCACGAAGGGTCATTCCGTGCTATTTCTGATTATAATTGCACGAAGGGTCATTTCGTGCTATGTTGTGACTAATTATGCACGAAGGTACATTCTGTGCTCTAATTTGATTATATTTGCACGAAGGGTCATTCCATGCCATGAAATGAGAGTTATGAGAGGAAAAGCACGAAGGGTGATGCCGTGCATTTTTATATTATTGTTTGGGTGAGAAAGAGATTAAAAGCACGAAGATTGATGTCATGCAACTATGGAATTTCTTATTCTGTGATAGTTATTGTTGTGCCCTATTTATTAATTACATTGATAAATTGTATATTCAATTGTACTCCCCACAGCATGTTCCCTCCCTTTTATTTGTTTAGCTTCAGTATTTCTGTTGTTTTGGTGTATATATGTATATAGCATTGTACAGGTTGATTTGGTAGTCCTGTCTAGCCTCGTCACTACTTCGCCGGGGTTAGGCCAGGCACTTACCAGCACGTGGGGACGGTTGTGCTGATACTATACTTTTGTGCACAGATCCTGGAGCAAATTTCAGATAGCGGCAGTAGGATATTTACTCCAGGAGTTATCATCAGCCCGAGGACTCTTCGAGGTAGCCTAGCTGGCGTTCGCAGGCCGAAGTACCTTTCCTTTATTTCAGTTTGTTTTCACTGTTCCGAAACAGACTTACGTATTTTTATTCATTCAGATTGGTTGTAGTAGTCTATAGTAGTCTGTGACATAGTGACATCAGGTTTTGGGGTAGTGATGTGTTTTGAATATCTGCATTCTTATATTATCTTATTAAACTCAAAAGTCTTCCGCATTTATTAATTGTTGACAGTATATTTTATTAGTGATGTTGATAGAGAATGTATAACGTTTGGCTGGCCTAGCTCCGTTAGTAGGCGCCATCACGACGCCCGATGGTGGGATAAATCTGGGTCGTGAAAAGTTGGTATCAGAGCTCTAGGTTACATAGGTCTCGCTACTCACGGACAAACTTGGTAGAATCTGAGGGATCGGTATGGAGACGTCTGTATTTATCCCCCAGAGGCTACGGAGTTAGGAAACGTTTCACTTTTGTTCTTTCTTGTCGTGCGAATCTGTTTCTCAAATACTGACTGTCCTTCTACTATGTTCTTTTGCAGATGGCGAGAACACGTGCATCTTCTTCTACCGCGCAACAGCCCGAGCCTCCAGTAGCAGCTCCCGTGAGGGGCAGAGGCCGAGGTCGTGCCGGAGGCCGTGGTAGGGGCAATGCTCAGCCCCAGGCAGTAGCTCTAGAGGTGGGGCCTCATATTGATGATGGTGAGGAGGTTCCAGCCCCAGCAGCTCCAGCGGGCCCAGCTCAGGTCCCAGGAGGGGTCATGTTCACCACGGATCTTCAGGATGCTCTAGTTCGGATAGCAGGCTTTATGGACAGTGTCGCTAGGGCAGGTTTGCTGCCAGTAGCACAGCTATTTCTCAGGCTGGAGGAGGGGTTCAGACTCCTACTACGCGTACTCCGGAGTAGGTAGCTCCCCAGACTGAGGCACCAGTGGTTCAGCCCGCAGTGGCAGCTCAGACAGGTAGTACAGCTCAGGCTGGAGATGGAGCGGCCATGTCTTCTGATGCTTTGTGGGGAATTGATCAGTTCTCCAAGACTTTTACCGCCACCTTCAACGGTGCTTCCTCGGAGGATCCCCAGGATTTTCTATTCAGTTGTCATGAAATTCTCAGGACTATGGGTATAGTAGAGACCAACGGGGTCGATTTTTGCACCTTCAGGCTTGCAGGATCCGTCAAGACATGGTGGAGAGATTTCTATCTATCTAGACCAGCAGGGTCCCCAGCTTTGACATGGGATCAGTTTGCAGAGTTATTCCTGGAGAAGTTTCTCCCCGTCACTCAGCGGGAGGCACTTCGTAGGTAGTTTGAGCACCTCTAGCAGGGCTCCATGACCATTACTCAGTACGAGACTAGATTTGTGGATTTGGCACGCCATGCAGTTGTGATACTCCCTTCAGAGCGGGAGAGGGTCCGGAGGTTCATTGATGGATTGATTCAACCGATGCGTCTTCAGATGGCCATGGGAGTTGGTAGTGACATTTCCTTCCAATAGGCGGCTAACGTGGCCCGCAGAGTTGAGATGGCCCTTAGTCAGGGAGGTGGTCATGCGTCGAACAGGAGGCCTCGTCATTCTTGTAGATTCAGTGGTACCTCATCTAGAGGTAGGGATTCCTATGGTAGGGATCATGCACTGAGGCCCTTTCAATCTGCACTCCAGGTTTCTAATAGGTACTTCAAGCAGCGATGTTTCTCAGCAGCATTACTCAGATCAGCAGCCTATCAGTACATCCCCACTTCAGAGCTTCAGGGGAGGACATTCTGGTCGACAGGGTCAGCAGTCGCAGCAGCCGAGATCTTGTTATGGTTGTGGTGACCCCGGTCACATTGTCAGGTTTTGCCCTTGAGCATCGGGCAGCTCCCAGCAGCAGGGTCCTCGCCCCATGATACAGGCAGCAGGTGATCCACAGCCTGTCCAGCTAGCCAGAGGCGGAGGTAGGGATCATAGAGGTGGAGGTAGGGATCATAGAGGTGGAGGTAGGGACCGTAGAGGTGGAGCTCAGACCGGCAGAGGTAGAGGACAGCCAGTGGTTGATCGTCCTAGAGATGCAGTTCAGGGAGGTGGGGCCTAGCCCCGGTTTTATGCTTTGCCAGCCAGGCCAGAGGCTGAGTCATCCGATGCTGTTATTACAAGTACTATTCTGGTCTATGACAGGGATGCTTCAGTGCTATTTGACTTTGGGTCGACGTAGTCATATGTGTCGTCTTATTTTGCTCCCCACTTGACTATGCCTAGTGATGCCTTGGGTGTTTCTATATATGTGTCCACGCCAGTGGGTGATTCTATTGTGGTCGACAGGGTTCACCGTTCTTGCGTAGTAGTATTTGAAGGTCTTGAGACCCGTGTTGATCTATTGCTTATAGACATGGTTGATTTTGATATCATATTGGGGATGGACTGGTTGTCCCAAAATCATGCGATCTTGGATTTTCATGCCAAGACTGTGACCTTGGCTTTACCGGACTTGCCCCAATTGGAAAGGAAAGGGACCCCAGGACATGCCAACTGCAGTGTTATTTCTTATGTTAAGGCTCGACGCATGGTCAAGAAGGGGTTCTTAGCTTATTTGGCATATGTTAGTGATTCCAGTACGGAAGTTCCTTCTATTGATTCAGTCCCTATTGTTCGGGAGCTCCTAGAGGTTTTTCCTTCAAATCTACCGGGTATGCCGCCCGACAGGGATATTGAATTTTGTATTGATCTGGCTCTAGGTACGCAGCCCATTTCTATCCCGCCGTATCGTATGGCTCCGCCAGAGCTGAAGGAGCTAAAGGACCAGTTGCAGGAATTGCTTGAGAAAGGCTTCATCAGGCCTAGTGTTTCTCCCTAGGGTGCACCAGTTCAATTTGTGAAGAAAAAGGATGGATCGATGAGGATGTGCATTGATTACCGGCAGCTAAACAAGGTGACAATAAAGAACAAGTACCCACTGCCGAGGATTGATGATTTGTTCGATCAGTTGCAGGGTGCGAAGGTATTTTCAAAGATAGATTTGAGATCGGGTTATCACCAGCTGAGGATTAGGGTGTCTGATGTCCCTAAGACAGCATTTTGCACTCGGTATGGGCATTATGAGTTTTTGGTCATGTCGTTTGGGCTGACCAATGCCCCAACAGCATTTATGAAGTTGATGAACCGAGTGTTCAGGCCTTATTTGGACTTGTTCGTAATAGTTTTCATCGATGATATTCTTATGTACTCCCGCAGTCAGGAGGAGCACGAGCAGCACCTCAGAGTGGTTATTCAGACTCTGAAGGATAACCAGTTATATGCCAAATTCTCAAAGTGCGAGTTCTGGTTGAGTTCAGTTGCATTTCTGGGTCATACTTCGCGTTCGCATGTAGGTCCACGCGTTCGCGTAGACCAATCCCTGGACCCCAGCCTTTTACCCTTCGCGTTCGCATCCTCTTTCACGCGAACGCAATGCTTACCTGTCTCCCTTCATCGTGAACGCGATAGGTGTGTCGCGAATGCGATGAACAATTTTGCCCAGCGAATTTTTAAGTTAAAAACAGAACCAGTGACGGGATTTTCATAAAAACACCCGAAACCCTTTCTTCTCCATGCACTTAGGCGTCCATTGAAGCTCTCATTCATCAAAACTTCTTGGGTAAGCATTGTTCCACTTATTTCTTTCAATTTTCTTCATTTATTTCTGAAATCCCAGCCCTAAATCATGAAGTTTAAGGTAGGAATTAAGGGTTTTAAGCAAATTTAGGATTTTGAGAATTTTGGGTAATTCAACCCCAATTTGGGGTCGGATTTAAGAACAAATTATATATTTGCACTCGTGGGAGTATGGGTGAATTTATTTTGGTTCAAACCTCGGGTTAAGCCATGGTTTCCTTCATATGATTTGTTTCCCTCTAATTTTGCTCGAAACTTATTTGTATTGGGTGGTTAAGGATAATTCCAAACTTGTTTCTTTAGACCTTCATCCTTCACTGAAAATAAACCTTGGGTTCATGTGATATGGGGATTCGATACTGAGTTGTGTACTCAGTGGCTGCAAGGCTCCGAAATTTGGGCTCAATCTTAGGCCCAAATCTGAAAGTGCTTCAAAACTAGATCTCGTCCATCTCTCTTTTGTTTGGCCATCAGTCTTCCTGCGTTGGTTTAAGCTATTTTAGTTCGTTTAAATGGAACCTTTAATTGCATTTAGTGTTTAATTAATTAGCCTATTAACTAGTTGAGCGTGCCATATTAAATAAACGTAAATAGTTTATTTCCCTCATGAGTTAGTTTAGAAACCCTTTAAATTAGAATAATTGAGGTGCGCCGTGCCAAATAAAATCCAAAATGCATGGCCCTCATTTAATTATTTCTTTTAAAATCCTTAGAATTCAAGGCATGCCATTTAGCAAATTTTCATGGCCCTCACAAAGTTAACAACGCGTAGTTGCTTTAACCGCGTTATTTTAATAGTTTACCTTTTTAAATTTGGATTTGCATTTCATGTGACCCAAATCCAAATCTTAATAACGTTGAATAAAATATGTTTCAGATTGCAGGTGCATTTCATGTGACGCGGTCCAAAGACATATTTTAGACGACGTTAAATCTTATTTAAAATAAATAAATGCGGTTATGAAGTTAAAATTGAACCATAGGCTAAAACATGTATTAAAATCAGATAATAGGCCAATTGTAGTAGTTTAAGCGACCGAGCTAGAACCACGGAATCCGGGGGTGCCTGACACCTTCCCTCGGGGTAACAGAATTCCTTATTCAAAATTTTTGGTTCGCAAACTTCAAATGGAAAGTCGAAATATTCCTCGATTTGTGATTTAAAATAAACTGGTGACTTGGGACACTAGAAAACAAACCTCTCCCAAGTGGCGACTCCGAATAAAAAATGAATAAATAATCCCATTTTGAATAATGTCACTTAAATTGGAAAAACTCCCTTGTACTACCTTCGAGTGTGTAAAAAGGAGGTGTGACAATGGGCACCAGAATTGTAACGACCCGACTGGTCGTTTTGAGCCCTAGCGCATCGTTCAACAGTCCGAGGCCATGAGCAGCTTCATTTCAGGTATTGTGACTTGTTCGCATGGTCGGAATTTAAATTCAGGAAGATCGGAGTTAAATTTAAATAAAAATTCTCATTTGAGAAGCTTAAAGTTGAAGGAATGAACTAGGATTGGATTTTTGAGTAAACAACCTCGGAATCAGAATCTGAAGGTTCCAGCAGGTTCGTATGATGATTTCGAACTTGGGCGTCTGCCCGGTCTGGGTTTTGGATGACTCGGGAGCGTTTTGGCACCTATTATGGAAGTTAGAATTTTGGATGAAATTTCATAAGTTTGGCTTGAAGTGCATTTCAGAGTTATCGATGTCTGTTTGGGATTCCGAGACTGTGAATAGCTCCATATGGTGATTCTGGAGTTGGGAGCACGATCGGAAGTGAATTCGGAGTCCGTAGGTCCTTTTGGAGCAATTTGGGCTAAAGTTAGAATTTGAAAGTTTTTTAGAACTTTGACCAGAGGTTGACTTTTTGATATCGGGGTTGGAACCCGATTCCAAAAGTTGGAGTAGGTCCATAATGTCGAATATGATTTGTGTGTAAAATTTGAGGTCAATCGGACGTGATTTGATAGGCTTAAGCATCGAAAGTAGAAGTTGGAAAGTTCGAAGTCCATAAAGCTTGAATCGAGGTGTAATTCGTGATTTTAGCGTTAATTGATGGGATTTGAAGCCTCGAGCAAGTCCGTAATGTAGTGGGACTGGTTGGTATGATTGGTTGGGGTCCCAGGGGCCTCGGGTGAATTTCGGGTGGTTAACAGATCGAAAAGTGGAATTTGGGAAGGCTTGAGATTTGCTGCTTCTGTCGTATCCGCATCTGCGGTTCTTGGACCGCAGAAGCGGGACCGCAGATGTGGTCAAACGCTTGCAGAAGCGGAAGGGGGCCAGGTCCAAGGAAATCGCAGAAGCAGCCCAGGGACCATAGAAGCGGTTCCGCTTAAGCGCCCCCAGACCGCAGAAGCGGTTAGCTTCATTTGGCCAAATCCAAAGAAGAGGCAAAAAGTCGCAGAAGCGACATCCGCAGAAGCGAAACTATTTCCGTAGAAGCGGAAGCAGCTGGGGCAGTGAGATGTTTTAAGTTTGGGGTTGAGTTCATTTAAACCCCATTTTTCTTCCGTTGGAGCAAATGAGAAGCAGCTTAGAGATGCCATTTTCGTCACTTGTCTTGAGGTAAGTAATTTATTCTTGCTTTGAGTTAAATACAAGGTTTATACATGGATTTAGGCAAGGAAATTATAGAAATTTGGGGTTGTGGTGGAAAACCTAGGAATATACATTTCTTCAAATTTGACCACAATTTTGAGTATGGAATTAGGAGAAAATCATATATTTGAGTTCCTAAGGTCATGGGTAACCTTCGTCTTCGAGAAATTTCGGAATCCGGGCATGTAGGCCCGAGGGTATTTTGGTCATTCCACTAAGCCGAGATGGGAATCTGTGTAATTTGAATTTCTAACAAGTACTTGAGCATGTACTAATTAGTTTGTCGTTAATTGGCCAGTTTTGGTGCATTGTGTGTCGGTTCGAGCCTTCGAACGAATGTCATATGCCAGTTATTAGACTTCGGAGCAAGGTGAGTCTCCTTTCTAATCTTGTGAGGGGGAATTTACCCCATAGGTGTAGAAATTGATTATGTGCTCCTATTTGTGAGGGCTACGTACGCACGATGTGACGAGAGTCCGTGCATAACTACTATTTTGCTTTTGTCCGGGTAGTTAGGACCCAAAAGCATGTTGTACCTTGATTAATGTGGACCCATTGATAGTTTGAATTGTTTAAATCACCTTGAATTGGAAAAGGAATTTAAAAATAGATTTAATATTAAATTTTCCCTGAAATGTTAAAAAGTGAAATTTGTCTATTTGGTTGATTATCCCCGATAAGCTCTTAATTTCCTACTTGAGCATGTATTTTATGTGTGCGTGCATCGCATGGATGATTCGCGAGCCGGATTTGTGGTTATTTATGGAATTGGCCGAATGCCTCAGTGAGAATAGATGCATCTATGGTTCGCGCCGCTCGACCCTCGGCAGTGCACAGTTTACATTTCTATTGGAGCGGTCCGTCGACCTCGGCATGATTTGCGCATGTTTGTGCTGTTATCTTGAACTTATTAAAGTTGCTACTGTCTCATCCTGGCTCGAGATTAATTTGTTGATAATAAAGAGGAATTATGGAAATTTCCTATGAAAGAATTATATGCTTACTTGTTTCCTCTATTTGGATTAAAAATTATGTTTATAAAATAAATCCACAGTTTAATATATATATTAAGGATGAACAATTATTGGACCATTAGAGAATGTCAAAGTTGGCCATCTCGCATCTACTCCTTCGAGACACGGCGGGATACTCACTGAGTACACGTTGATTACGTACTCATACTACACTTCTGTGCATTTTTGTTGCACATGTATATATACCTCTAGGACTCTATTGGGCGTAGTAGCATGGATAACGCTTGGGCTAGGTGAGCTGCATTGTTCGAGGCGACCCGCAGCTAGTGTAGTTCCTTTCAGCATTTTGTATCTTATTCCATGTCTACTGTATTTTGGACAAGTGTTGTATTTAATTTTCCTTATCAATAGTTGCTTATGCACTTGTGACACCGGGTTTCTAGGATGGTTTTCGAAGGAATGTAGTAATTGTTATTATTTAAATTTGAATTCAAGTAGTGATCTTTATTTATGAAAAATGGAAGAAAAAACCTTAGATTTTCAAAAGTATTAAAAGAGGATTTAATTGATAATTTTTGTTGGCTCGCCTGACAGAGGTGTCCGGCACCACCACGACCCTTAGTGGATTTTGGGTGGTGACAACATGGTATCAGAGCACTAGGTTCCCGTCGGTCTCACGAGTCATGAGCAAGTCTAGTAGAGTCTCGCGGATAGTTATGGAGACGTCTGTACTTATCATCGGGAGGCTACAGGGCTGTTAGGAGTACTTCCCTTCTTGATTTCCTTAACATGCGATTCGATTCCTTTGAGGCTTATGCCTTTGATTTCTTCCTGCTCAATCTTACGTGAGCACTTGTTATAAATCAAAAGTTGAAGAATTGAAATGGCACTACAAATGTGGTGTGGGATGATTCTCCCGGTATAGTTTATTTGACTATTATGGTCGCTTTATGGAAGGATATTCCATTGTATCAGCTCAGTAACGGAACTTCTAAAAGCCTTGAGGCTAGGCACAGGTTGCCATAATGCTTATGAGCGATTATTCCGCAGTTTGGTCGTGATGGTAGGGTGTTTGCCCACGTGTCGGGCAGTGAATAAATTGAAGGGAGGTTTACTCAGTGTGTAATCAAAGGGATTCAATATTTTATTTCCGGTAGGGGAAGTACAATCAAACCAAGGATGGTCAAATGTGGACTGCTGGAAGTAATAAAACGTGGTAATTGCAAACGTGGTGGATTTCTTCTCTATATGGGGGGGCTGTAGTCCTAATTGAACGCTTTAAGTTTGTCGGTGTTATGATATGCTACAAATCGCCTTGGGGAAGATATTGTGAAACAGTATTAGAGATACAACTATCGGATATCGTAGGGTGCGGTGGTTCTGGATTAATCAGTAATTCAAGATGTTGACGGTTCAATAAAAATGACCTTCGAAAAAGTTTAGGGTTAGTAGCAAATTGTGGATTCGAGTTCTATGAAGATAAATTTTATTAAGACGACGACTGGCAGCAAAAGATGAGAAAGGTGTGTGGTAAGTGTCAAGAAAAGTTTTAAACTTCTAAAAGTATAGGCTTAGGGAGCGCAGGCCGAACAGTTGATTGAAGGAGTGATTTTGCCCAAAGTGGGAGAGTGGAGGAGCTGTATAAGGCCTAGTAGTAGGATGGCTACACGCCTAAGGATAGTGTGGAAGGATATGGGATCTTAGCGTCGGGCAATGGAAGTCTGTAGAGTTAATTTGAAGCATGGGGTTGTTATACGGCAGGAGATTTGGTATGACGGAAAGGAGTTGCTTGAAATGAAGAAAGATGTAGCATGACTTTGAAGTAGAAGGATATTTTCGCGCATTTAATGGGTGTCCACGAGGGGTAAATGGACCGGTACAGTTTGGAAGTGAGCTTGGACCCAGGAGGGTTATTTCCTGTGAGAAGTTTAGCGATCACGTGGTTTACGAGGCTTCTGCGAAGAGTTCTATGGGTTATGCAGTAAAGGTAACTATTGTGTGAATGTTGTTAAATGATTTAGAGCATCAAATTGGGTTTCTACGGTAAGATACCAAGAATGTTGGCAATTGATCGCGCAAGGTTATGTCAATAAGAGATTAAGAATCCTGGTAAACTACAGAGTTTTGTAATAATGGCTTCAAGCTAAGTGGGAGAGTCCTACTGCCTATGATTGAGTTGCATGGTTAACTACCCGCGAAGTTTCTGGTTAGTTTCATACTGAGGGGTTATCCCAGCTACGGAAAAATACCATAATTAGTAATTTGAGTAGAGGAATTATTAAAGATGTGGTATGATTAGCCTTATGGGCTCATGTTTGTACTTGGGAAAAGGTTCGGGATTTATGCCTGGTATAGATACAGGTTTCAGAGGATGTGATTTCGCCGGGTGCTTCACCGATAGAGTATTCATGTGTTATAAAAATTACGGAGTGAATTATATTTGGGACCAAGTCAGAGCAGGTGGCTCTCAATAATGTTTCTCTTGAATTCAGAAGTTAAAGTGTGGTGCTCAACAATTTCAAGCCTATAAGTACAACTAAGGATCAAGTTTTGTAGCAGCTTATGAGAAGGTGCCCAGAATGTTCTACGATGTGTTACCTTGTGGTGTAGCATTGAGAAATGTGAAATAATTTGTGAGATTTGAGATAGCATGGTCTCGCAGTTCAAGGTCACTCGGGGTGAGTGTAGAGGGAGTATGTTATGCGTTGAAGAAGAATTATTATTATTTCCAACGTAATGAAGGATAAATTGGAGGGGAAGGGATTGACTAACCATAGTTAAATTTGGCATGTTGGGTTCTGTGATCCATTCATTCAGCGTGATCGACTTATGCGTTTGATTTATGGAGGTACATGTGAGGTTTGTCGGCCGCTGTAATTGATAACATTCTAAACCATTCTACGGTTGTGGCTTGTTATGTGGAAGCAGATTCCGGAAGGGCTATGGTGGCTTGGACCACTACTTGCAGATTTACATATTCTACGGTTATGGGAATTTACCTGTGTGTTTCTATGAATCTCCTGAAGTGAGTTAAGTGAAAAGTTCGTATATGATGAATTGTTAAAATATTAATGATTTCGAAGTTATGATGAAAATCGTGTTATATCGTATTTTGGCACGTTGGGTACGGTGAGAGGTATGGAAATGTGAAGTAAGGATCAAGGTTGCAGTTAGGTGTTGACAAAGGTGTCGCAAGCTCGGATGAGCAGGAAAGGAGTTTCGGTGTTTAGAGTAAGTTGGGATTGTCTTGAGCGTCACCTGAGATTGGTGTTTTGTAACGAGGGCTTGTATCATGGTTAGTGATTCTTGATCGCTTATCAGCGTTAGGGCAGTTGGTGGGTTGGAGGTAGGACCCAATTAATCGTTATGGTAGATTGTGGGAGTGTGTTCCACATGAAGATTTCAAAAATGTGGCACGACGCCCCTTGATCGATTAATGATATAAACCAAGTATGAAGAATTGTGATGATATCGTTAAATTGAGAATGGATGCCTGGAGGGCACTCGAATGTTGAGCTGTGAATTGTACTCTGATTATGATGGTTGTCCTTGTGTGTTACAAGAGGTGGGGAATTAGAATGGACCTTTGAAAGGTCATTGCCTTAATTTGATATGATCAGGATCGACTTGAGGTCGGTGGATGGATTTAAATGTGAATTTGGGCTTTCTATCAGGCCAGTTGTATTCGTTCAGCGAGCGTTCCATATGGAGGACCAGTCGGGGTGTTATTTTGTCATCAGCTATTCCAGGTAATGATGTAATGCGTCGTATGAGTTGTGAGATGTCTTGGTAAATTGTATGTGTTGAGGTTCTGCGTGGCAATGATTTATTATGAGCAAGATGGCTCTTGAGATTCATACTGTATATCGCACCTCAGTTGTGCTCGAGTTTTGTACCTTATCGCACTATATGTCCCCTCAAGGATGGCATTATGCACTTAGCGTGCTTGTGACCTAGATTCAGTATTTTGTGGCAATAAGCAAATTAGCTCGATGTGTATCTCCTTATATGAGTTCTACGTGTGGATCGGGTGGCACGCCGCCATGGTTATATTGTAAAGATCGGGTGGCACGCCACCATGGTTATATTGTGAGGATCGTATGGCACGCTGCCATGGTTATTCTGTGTGGACCGGGTTACACACCACAACAGTGTGATGATGAGTGTAGTTTTCTATATGCTAATTTTGTATGTCCTGCTTCCTATTTTCTAAGGAAAGCCCGTAGTAGTGCGGGAGTTAGGTAGTTCCTTCCAGATTTCAATTTCCTGTTTGTGTTGTGTTCGGATTGGTGGACTATTGGCACATTATGGTGTCATATGAGACTTGTGATTGCATTCGGAGTGGCTTATTGCCTGAGCAGTTCGTACTGGGTAAGATGAGATTGTGGAATTTAGTATCAGTCCAATCTGATTATATAAAGTATATTAAGAAGCGAAGATTATTACTTGGTTCAGAATGTTGTAATATTTCTTGTCAGAAGTATACACTCGATGGTTGATTAACTCGACAGTTGATTATGAATTTCGGCATCTAATCCGTCGTGGCGGTATTGTAACAATTAGAGTAAGGCAGGTGCAATGGGAGCATCGGATTAGTGGAATTTCGATTAATTCAAATAGAAATATTATTGTGGTCCTATGAGTAAAGTGATGCAAAGTGTGAATTCAGCAGAATTATGCAGTCATGTTTGAGTACAGCGTATAGTGATTGATACGGTGATCGTATACTGGAAACAGGCCTGGCATAGAATTTCGGATGTTGGAATTGGGCTCTAAGGCTTATTTACTTGAATAAAAGGGAATATCTTCATAATTTATCGAGCCAATGTGCTCAACTAAGAAGTGGTAGCACGGGAAGGTGCATGAGGTGCTAAACAGTGATTTCAGACTACTACCATATAGTTCTTAGCACGTTCAAGGACGAACGTATGTTTAAATGGGAGAGAATGTAACGACCCGACCAGTCGTTTTGAGCCCTAGCACGTCGTTCAGTAGTCCGAGGCCATGAGCAGCATCATTTCAGGTATTGTGACTTGTTCACATGGTCGGAATTTAAATTCAGGAAGATCGGAGTTAAATTTAAATGAAAATTCTCATTTGAGAAGCTTAAAGTTGAAGGAATGAACTAGGATTGGATTTTTGAGTAAACAACCTCAAAATCGAGATCTGAAGGTTCCAGCAGGTTCGTATGATGATTTCGGACTTGGGCGTATGCCCGGTCCGGGTTTTGGTGGACCCGAGAGCATTTTGGCGCCTATTGTGGAAGTTAGCATTTTGGAAGAAATTTCATAAGTTTGGTTTGAAATGCATTTCAGTGTTATCAATGTCCGTTTGGGATTTTGAGACTAAATAGTTTCGTATGGTGATTCTGGAGTTGGGAGCACGATCGAAAGTGAACTCGGAGGTCCGTAGGTCCTTTTTGAGAAATTTGGGCTAAAGTTAGAATTTGAAGGTTTTTGAGAAGTTTGACCGGAGGTTGACTTTTTGATATCGGGGTCAGAACCTAATTTCGAAAGTTGGAGTAGGTCCGTAATGTCGAATATGATTTGTGTGTAAAATTTGAGGTCCATCAAACGTGATTTGATAGGCTTAAGCATAGAAAGTAGATATTGGAAAGTTTGAAGTTCATAAAGCTTGAATCGGGGTGTAATTCGTGATTTTAGCATTAGTTGATAGGATTTGAAGCCTCGAGCAAGTCCGTAATATGTATTGGGACTGGTTGGTATGATTGTTTGGGGTCCCGGGGGCCTCGGGTGAATTCCAGGTGGTTAACAGATCGAAAAGTGGAATTTGGAAAGGCTAGAGATATGCTGCTTCTATCATAACTGCATCGACGGTTATTGGACCGCAGAAGCGGGACCGTAGATTCGGTCAAACGCTCGCATAAGTGGAAGGGGGCCAGGTCCAAGGAAATCACAGAAGCGACCCAGGGACCGCAGAAGCGGTCAGCTTCCTTTTGCTCAAAGCCGCAGAAGCGGCAAAAGGTCGTTGAAGTGACATCCGCAGAAGCGGAACTATTTCTGCAAAAGCGGAAGCAGCTGGGGCAGTGAGATGTTTTAAGTTCGGGGTTGAGTTCATTTCAACCCCATTTTTCTTCCGTTGGAGTCGACGGGGAGCAACTTGGAGATGCCATTTTCGTCACTTGTCTTGAGGTAAGTAATTTATGCTAGCTTTGAGTTAAATACAAGGTTTATATATGGATTTAGGCAAGCAAATTATAGAAATTTGGGGTTTTGGTGGAAAACCTACGAATTTACATTTCTTCGAATTTGACAACAATTTTGAGTATTGAATTAGGAGAAAATCATATATTTGAGTTCCTAAGGTCATAGGTAACCTTCTTCTTCGAGAAATTTCAGAATCCGGGCACGTAGGCCCGAGGGTATTTTGGTCATTTCAATAAGCAGAGTTAGGAATCTGTGTAATTTGAATTTCTAACAAGTACTTGAGTATGTTCTAATTAGTTTGTCGTTAATTGGCCAGTTTTGGCTCATTGTGGGTCGGTTCGAGCCTTCAGAAGAATGTAATATGCCGGTTATGAGTATTCGAAGCGAGGTGAGTCTCCTTTCTAATCTTGTGAGGGGGAATTTACCCCATAGGTGAAGTAATTGATTATGTGCTCCTATTTGTGGGGACTACGTATGCACGAGGTGACGAGAGTCCGTGCGTAGCTACTATTATCGTATTGTCCGGGTAGTTAGGACCCAAAAGCATGTTGTACTTGGATTACTGTGGACCCATTGATAGTTTGAATTGTTTAAATCACCTTGAATTGGTTAAGGAATTTAAAAATAGACTTAATATTAAATTTTCCCTAAAATGTTAAAAAGAGAAATTTGTCTATTTGGTTGATTATCCCCGATAAGCTCTTAATTTCCTACTTGAGCATGTATTTTATGTGTGCCTGCGTCGCATGGATGATTCAGGAGCAGGATATGTGTTTATTTAAGGAATGGGCCTAACACCTCGGTGAGAATAGATGCATCTATGGTTCGCGTCGCTCGTCCCTTGGCAGTGCACAATTTACATTTATGTTGGAGCGGGCCGTCGACGTCGGCATGACTTGCGCATGTTTGTGTTGTTGTCTTGAACTTATTAAAGTTGCTACTGTCTCACCCTGGCTCGAGATTAAATTGTTGATAATAAAGAGGAATTTGGAAATTTCCTATGAAAGAATTATATGTCTACTTGTTTCCTCTTTTTGGATTAAAAATCATGTTTATAAAATAAATCCACAGTTTAATATATATATTAAGGATGAACAATTATTGGACCATTAGAGAATGTCATAGTTGGCCATCTTGCCTCTACTCCTTCGGAATTAGGCGGGATACTCACTGAGTACATGTTGATTACGTACTCATACTACACTTCTGTGCATTTTTGTTGCACAGGTATATATATCTCTAGCAGTCTATTGGGCGCATAAGCATAGATGACGCTGGGACTAGGTGAGCTGCATTGTTTGAGGCGACCCGCAGCTAGTGTACTTCCTTTCAGCATTTTGTATCTTATTCCCTGTCCACTCTATTTCGGACAGGTGTTGTATTTTATTTTCCTTATCAATAGTTGCTCATGCACTTGTGACACCGGGTTACTGGGATGGTTTTCGAAGGAATGTACTAATTGTTATTATTTAAATTTGAATTCAAGTCGTGATCTTTATTTATGAATAATGGAAGAAAAAACCTTAGATTTTCAAAAGTTTTAAAAGAGGATTTAATTGATTATTCTTGTTGGCTCGCCTGACTGAGGTGTCCGGCGCCACCACGACCCTTAGTGGATTTTGTGTCTTGACAAGAATAATGGCCGGACTCTCGAGACATTGCCCTCCCTTTCCTCTCTATCCCTAGTATGCATACCCTCAATCCTCCTAGCAATACTCACCACCTTCTGCTAATGAATATCCATCTCCAACTCGCGAGCCATGCTAGACCTGATGTTGGGAATAAGCCCCTCAATAAACCAGCATGCCCTCTCGTGAATAATAGAAACCAAGGCTGGTGCATGTCTAGCCAAGCTAGTGAAACAGACAGCATACTCCGACACAGTCATAGTACCCTAGCGCAAATGCTCAAACTCTGCACATTATTCATCCCTGAGGCTTTGAGGAACATACTCTCTCAGGAACATATCTTATAACTGAGTCCAAGTCAGGGAAGCTGCCTCATCCAGACTGTTTAACTCATAAATACGCCACAACTCATAGGAGGTTCCTCGAAGCTGAAAAACAGTAAAGGAAACCCTTCTCGATCCTGATATACCCATGGTACAGAGAATACAGTAGCACTCATCTACAAATCCTAAAGAATCGTCTGATGCTAGTCCATTGAATACATGAGGCTTGTACTTCTTGAACCTCTCAAGTCTCTATTGCTCATCTTCGAAAGTCGTTTCCCTGTCCTCAGGCAGATCTGGGATTGCAGGCTATACTAGAATAATCTTTGGTACCTGATCCACATGCACTTGCTGCTCAGGAGTGCGAGCAGTGGGAGTCTGTGCTCCTCCTTTGGCCTGGGATAGCTGTAGGAAGGGAAAGCAACCCCCCTTAGCCATAGTTGTGTACATATTGATGAACTGTGCTAGAGTCTCCTAAAGTGCTGGCATGTTAGTAGTAGTAGGCATATTAGGCGTCTAGGCTCCGACTGGCACTGCTGGTGGCTCCTCGGTGGCACCTCGCGCGGGTGCTCTGGCTACACTGCGTGTGCGTCTTCGGCCTCTACCCCGGCCCCAGCCTTTGACGGATGCAGTAGGGGGCGCGGGTGCCTAATCATCTCGGGTAGCACGTGTCTTCATGATCTGTGAGAGAATAGAAGACAGAAGTTTAGAATTGTGATATCAAAAATCTCGCACGACCAAGAAATCTAATGAAGTGGAATTTTCCTAACAGTTACATAGCCTCTCGTAGATAAGTAAAGACGTCTCTGTACCAATCCGTGAGACTCTAATAAACCGGTCTATGATTCATGACTCCTATGAACCTAGAGCTCTGATACTAACTTGTCATGACCCTAGTTCGTCCTCCATGAACTATCGTCACTGCACCTAGTCTCTACGAATAGGTAAGCCTAACAAATGCGGAAAAAGAAGCAAGTTGCGGAAGAAAATAATATAAAACCAGAAATAACAAGATAAAAAATGTTTAAGATGCCGCCTACATATAACAGTAAAAGAAATATCAACCTAACACTTCCTAAAATACGAAACCCCATGAATCAAAAGCTAAGAGATACCTAAGAAGCTCTAACTCTAGAAATGTCTAACAAAAAGGAAAATACTGAAGGTCTATACTATTACAAAAAGATTAAGAGGAACTCCTCGGTCTACGGACGTGGCAGATATACCTCGAAGTCTCTACAGAAGCGTCTCGCCTCAAGGATGATAAGACTGAGTGGAAGTACTTGGATCTGCACATGAAAAACATGTGCATAAAGGGCATGAGTACACCACTGCGATACTTAGTAAGTGCCAAGCCTAACCTCGGTCGGGTATAATGAGGAATATCAGGACCCTACTGAGGTTGAATAAAATACAAGGTATAACAGTATAGATTAAAACAGGATAATTAAGTGCAACATTAAGAAATAACATATAATAGAAAGAAAAACAACAACTAGAACAGAGACAAAATAATCATAAAAAGGAAATACAGGTCAACACAGAGATATCAACCAGGGTACCGTCCAAGATACCGTCCTGTAATCCCAATTACAACTTTCCAGTGGATCTCCTGAGATATCATCCCGTAGTCCATCATATATATCAAAAAGATCTCTCGGGATCCCGTCCCGTAGTTCAACTATCAGTGCACGAGGATCTACTGGAATCCCAATCCCTAGTCCTAACTAAAAATACCCAGTACTGGGGGAATCGACTAGGTGCAGTTCCGTAGTTCCATATAACTGTACAGGAGGAGCTACCGGAATCCCATATCCGTAGTCTCAAATAACTAGACAAAGGGGATCTACCGAAATCCCACATCCATAGTCCCAATGTAAATACACAACTGCAACACGAACAATATTCATAAATTCTCAACTTCATGTCAAGGCAAAAAAGTATTACAATCCTAGCATGTTGCATAGAATTCAGGTAAAAACGTTTGAGCAAATAAAGCAATTAAGTTACTTAGACATGCTTCCATAGGCTAACAACAGGCTTAAATTGTAAGTAATAATACATGAGAGAAAATACAATTTTAATTACTTAGCGAAAACCAAATTTTCAACAATTAGCACAAGTACGCACTCGTTACCTCACGTATAAGGCATTTCAATTATCAATAATACCAAATCCTAAGGGGAAGGTCCCCCATACAAGGTTAGGCAAGCCACTTACCTCGAACCATCTCAAAATCAACCTGAAACCATGTTCTTGCCATGAAAACTCGGCTCCAAATGTCCCAAATCTATTCAATTCAATTGTGTAATGTCAATAGCACTTCAAGTAACTGATTCTACAAACGAATTCTAAGATAATACGCGAAATTAGGTAAAATTCTCGAAATCATGTAAAACGTACATTTTCAGAATCCTCATACTCCCACGAGTCTATACAAATAAAGAAAACTGAAATCGGAGTTCAATTGACTCCTCAAATACCCATTTTAAGGTCTCTTAATCTCAAGCCCAAATTATCCATTTTGCACTGATTTTTCCTCATTTTTCACCACTAATTAGACATTTAATCACATATAAATGAGTTATGAAGTGAAGAATGTTACCTCCAGGTGATTCCCCTTTGGTCTCCTCAAAAATCTCCCTCAAAAGCCTCAATCCAGTTCAAAATAATGGAAAAATGAAGAAGCATTGCGGATTGGTTATTTAAATACTGCCCAGATTTAACCTTATGCGATGGCAGGAACACCTATGCCATTGCATAAGACAATTTCATCAATGAAATGCGATCGCGTAGAGAAATTCCATCACTCCACTGCCACTCCAAGTCCTTCTACGCGAACGCAAGGGTCTTTATGCGAACGCAGTGACCAACATTGCTCACACTATGCGATCCCACTCCTCCCTTCGCGATCGCAATTCAAAAAAAATCCACCTGGACTCAACTTACTCCATTCGATCGTAGTTGAACTCTCGCGATCGCAATGAACAAATCACCGCTGCTAAAACACCAGAAAACCAGCAATCTTTGAAAGATCAGAAGTGCTCATTTGAGCATCCGAAATACACCCAAGGCCTCAACCAAACCTACCAACATATCCTATAACATCATTTGAACTTGTTCCAACCTTCGGAATTCTCAAAACAACATCAAAACACCAACTTAGCGTCGGATCCAAGCCTAGGAACTTCAAAAACTCTCAAAATACGCTTTCGTTAAAAAAGTCTATCAAACCTCATCTGAATGACCTGAAATTTTGCACACACATTCAACACTATGGAGCTACTCCAACTTCTGGAATTCCATTCCGGCCCTCAGATCAAATCTCACTATCAAACCGGAAACTTAAAAAATCCAACTTTTGACATTTCAAGCCTAAATTAGCTACTGACCTTCAAAACACAATTCGAACACGCCCCTAAACCTGAAATCACTCAACAGAGCTAACAGAACCATCAGAATTTCATTCCGAGTCCGTCTTCACATTGTTCCAACTACTAAAAAATTTCCAAAACTTAATCTCTCATTTAGGGACTAAGTGTCCCAATACTCTCCGAAACTCAAAACCAAACATCTTGGTAAATCAAAATAGCAGAAATAAATATGGAGAAAGCATTTAATAGGGGATCCAGGCGTAAATTCTTAAAACAACCGGCCATTTTGTCACAATCACCCTCCCACTTGGGGGGATGTTAGAATATCAAGCCTAAACTCTTCAGGCCCAATTGTTTATGACGAAGAGATGAACCCTATCCCAATTACATGATACATTATGTCTTGTAATATTAGTGTATAGATAGCCACGATTCTATTACATAGCCATTCTTTAATTGCTTAGTATAAATAAGAGAATAAAGGCTAACTTGTACATAAGAGATATTATATTGAATATATACAGATATTTTCTAATCTAATTCCTCTGTCTAGACTATTCGATTTAGGGTTTTCTATGAAATGAAAAACTAGATTTCTGCGCGCTTAAAACAACTATGCATTCTTCAAGTTTGCGAGGGGCATGAAAAATTTAACTAAATGGCACACCTCGATTTCAAAAGGATTAAAATTAATTAAGTGAGGGCCATAAGTTTTGGAATTTTATTTGGTGGAGGAAACAAAACTAATTAGCTAAGAAAAAGCTAGCTATCTTATTTACTGGTCTATTATGTTGGGCTTGGCAATTTGAACTTATTTAAGCCCAATTCTATTAGTACTATCTTACTCATCTGCTTTAAGAAAAGGTCACTTTTTAAAATGATAGTATTCTGAATTAAGAGATGATTATCATGATACTCATTCAATCATCCAAAAGCAACTATAAGTAAAACTAAGAATACTACAACACTAAAATGGACAACAAAACATGATATACGAACAAAAATAAACTATTTTTAAAATAATTTATAACAAGGAAAATGAGTAACAATAAGTGAAAAACATGATTTCAGTTTTTTAAGAAAAGTTAAAATTATTAACATAGCCAAACAAAGGGAATTAAATACTTAAGCACAATACCATAATAAAGAAACCCCATCACTACACTTATCAAATATTCATCAAGTAAAAATCATATATTAATATGCTTAAAAGTAACTATAGGGGAAGATGGACCTCAACATTGAATATGTTGTTTTACAGCTTTGAAATCCAAAATGAACGTGACCATGAACGAGCAACTCGACTTAACCTCGAAGAAAACCCCTGCAGAACTGATCCGAACTTGACACCGTTTGAGCTTCCACCAAAATAAATGGGTGGAGATGATTTATAAGATGAGGAAGATGGTGTTAAGGTTTGCAACTTTAAAATGGAGAAGAAGAAGCTCTCTTGCTTGAAAAAAATGGAGAAGAAGCTCAAGGGAGGGGGAAGGCTCATCAAGAAGACACAGTGGTCTGTCCGTGTATATAGAATGTATACCCCTATCTCCGTTAAGAAGAAGCCATCCCCTTTTTTTCATCTCTCCCTTTTTTTGGACCTCTCCCCAACAGAATGGGGAGGTCCCCCTTTTTAAAATTGTCCCACACTCCCTCTCCCTTTCCCCCAAAATCCTCTCCTTCTCTCAAAGTGTTGTGCCCAGTTTCCCCACTCCAATAAAGAGACAACTAAGGGGCCCTAATTGTAAATGTTTCATACCTCAATGTAGAAGGAGATGGCTATGGTTTACTTGGTAAGGTGCGGTCCAAAAATTTTGTACTTTTTATTGTATATCGAATATATATCGAGAGTATCTAGTGTATACGTCATCCCTTAAATAAGCATTTAGTTAGTGTGTGACGACCCGACCCGTCATTTCATGAGTTACCGCTCCGATTTCCCCATTTTCTGCTTCCTTATACTTTATTATCCATATCTTGTGTAATCGAGTTGATTTGAAGTGATTTTAATAATAAATGAGACACTTAGTCTCTTTTAAGAAGCTTTATGTTGGAAAAGTCAACCGGATGTTGACTTATGAGTTAGAGGACTCGGATGTGATTTCAGATGATTCGGTTAGCTTCGGGGGATGATTTGTGACTTATGAGTGTGATCGGAAGTGGTTTTGGAGGTCCGGTGTAGAATTACGCTTGAATTGGCGAAGTTAGTATTTTGGCGAATTCCGGTTGATAGGCGAGATTTTGATATAGGGGTCGGAATGGAATTTTGAGAGTTGCAGTAGCTCCGTTATGTCATTTGGGATGTGCGTGAGAAATTTCAAGTCATTCGGACGTCGTTTGGTCGGATTTTTGATCGAAAGTGCATTTCGGAAGTTTTGAGAAACTTAGGCTTGAATTCAATGAGTTTTGAGTAATTTGATGTAGTTTGAGGTGTTGTGATGATTGGATCAAGTTTGAATGATGTTTAAGGACTGGTTGGCATGTGTAGTTGAGGTCCCGGGGGGCCTCGGGTGAGTTTCGGGGTGGTTTCTGACCATTTTTAGGCCATTTTTAAATGATGGTTTTTGCCTACAGTAGTGTTCTATGCGATCTCGGAGAATAGGTCGCGATCGTGGTGAGTAAAATGTGAGAAACGTGCCAATGAATCGCGATCGCGGAAAGCCTTTCGCGATCGCGGAGAAGAAATTTTCTATTGCGTTGATCCCACTTCGGAAGCTTATATCTCACAATCTATAAGGAATTTGGAGATGATCTAAAAATAAAAATTATATCCCTTTGTGTCTAGTTTTCAGAAATTTAAATTAATTGGAATTTGAAGTTGTGTACAAAAGGTTATGGTGGTTACACTATAGGCTGCCCGAGAAGGATTCTAATACACGGGGATGACTTTGAAAGCTTATATCTCGCAATTCATAAGGAGTTAGGAAATGAGAAATATATGCAATTATAGCCCTATGTGTCTAGTTTTCAGAACATCAAAACCATTTGTAATTTGGAGTTGTGTGCAAAACATTATGACCGTTATTCTGGAGGCTGTCCGGAAGAGCTGGGAACTGTTCATCGGGATCGTGAAGCATTGACCGCGATCGCGAAAATTAAATTTTGGGCAGGAAAAATTGTTCTCCGTGATAAGTATTTTCCACGATCGAGAAGAGTAAATATCTGGGCAGAATGTTTTAAAACACCCCAGTCACAATTTTGGGGCTCATTTAATCTATTGTTGATATTTTTGAGAGCTTTTTGAAGAAAATTGAAGAGGGATTCAAGGAGAATCGATAGGAGGTGAGACTTTTTAACTTAAAACACGATTATATTGTGAAATTGGTCAAGAAATTCATGGAAATTAAGCCTAAAATTGATGAACTAGGGCTTGAGTTTTTTTTATATTTCAAAATTGGGATTTTATAGGTCATCTGAGCTCGGATTTGGGAGTTCTTGGTATGTATGAACTCGTGGCAAGACGAGGAATCTAGTAATGTGAGTTTTGTAATTTTTCGAGAAGCGGGCATGTGGCTCAGGTTTTTCTAGTTTCGGGATTTTTGCTATTTCTCGATTCTTTTCGATTGGGTATTGTTCCCTTAGCATATTGTGATGTATTCGCTCTGATTTTGGTTAGATACGACGCGCGTGGAGGCCGGTTTGAGGGCCAAAGGCATCGCGGGCTAGAGATTTCACCGGTTCGAGGTGATTAATACTTGTAAATGATATCCTGAGTTTTTGAAACCCCGGATTCGCCCATCGTAGTGTTGTATTAAGGTGACTTGCACGCAGAAAATGAGTGTGGGGTAGAGCACCGTTGGGGATTGTGACTTGGTCCATCCCGGTTGCTGATTTTTACCGCATGTTTGACTGAAACTACTTGTCATCATCATAATTTGGGCTTATTGCCATGTTTGGGCTTCGTGCCAACTATGTCCTTCATGGATTGATATCACTGTTTTCACATTACTATGCATATTATTTGATCTCGGTCCAGGGTTGTAATACTGTTTTGCAAACTCATCTATTCTTCTAAGATTTGAAAACTTAAACAACATTTTATTGACGTTTTGAGCTGAGAACTATGATTTTTATAGTGCCCAAGTGGCTTATGTGCATTTTTGGACAGAGCATGGATCGGGCTGCATGCCTTAGCAGTGTTATGGTGATTTATGTATATATGGATGGCTTGGGTTGCACACCGCAGCGGTGTTATATTGATATTGCGCGTGGGCTGTAGGAGCCCCTCCGGAGTCTGAACCCCCAAAGTGAGCGCGGGTACCCAAATGGATCGGGATGTGCGTCGTAGCGGTCATATGTATTGCACTGCATTCATGCATTGGTTCCTGTTTGTGCTACGTGTCATGACATTCAGCACTCTCATTTCATTGGCATCCATGCTACTTCTTGCATTGTTTACCAGATACCCTGGTGTTAATTGTTAGTGGAGTGTTGTGCCCGGGAGGCTAACTTATGTGCTAATTTGCACTATCTGTTTCGTATTCATTTGCTTAAATGTTGGAAAGAATATATTTAAAGGAAGTTTTAACTGAGCCCAGATATTTTCTAAAGGATTTGCACAGTTTTAATGTTTTCTCAACGATTTGCACTGCCCCATATAGCATGATGGAGTGCTTTACGTGTTTTCTTACCGCTCAGTTATTATTTACTTTTATTTCTCACTAAGTTGGAGTACTCACTTTACTCCCTGCACCTCGCGTGTAGTTGCAGGTATTGTTCACCCGGTAGTGGGTTATTAGCGGATTGAAGTTATTACTATTATAGCTGAGCAAGGTGACCACCAGCGTTCACATCATCGAGTTTCTTCCTCTTGATTTTCAGATTTTATTCTATGCATTACAAACCTTGTAGTTGTATTAAAAATCCTTCTAGATGCTCGTGACTTGAGACACCCCGGTCGGGTTGTGTTGGGTTGAAGATATCGATTATTATTATTATTAAGTTGTATTTATCTATTCATTTATGTTTAAAAATTTTGAAAAGAGGCGTCGTCGTTTTGTTGGCTGGACTGGTCTTCACGAGAGGCGCCATTACAATCGGGTTTGTAAATTAGGTCTTGACAAGTTGGTATCAAAGCCTAGGTTACTAGGTCTCATGAGTCATGAGCAGGTTTAGTAGAGTCTCGCGGATCAGTATGAAGACGTCTGTATTTATCCTTGAGAGACTGCAGAACCTTTAGGAAAACTTCATATTCTTGGAATTCTTATCGTGAGTCCTTGATTCAGCTTGAAAAAAAAACTCTTGAAATTCCCTCCATGTGTTCGTATGCACGCATGAGCGCTCAGTATCAGATGTGCCTTGATGGCTTGTGATTTCCCGATCAAGTGGCGAGATGTAATCCCGCTGAGCATATATTGGGCCAGTCTGGAGGACTTGAGGCCGGATCTTTGCCTATAGCTTGAGCACCGAGGTGCTGATTGTGTGAGTAAGTGATTTGATCTTATATGTTCGGTATTGTCCCTATTAGCCGAAATGGCGGTTGGATATCCATGTAATGAGTATGTTAGTACTGCGAGATATATCTATATTACTTGGTAGTGATGAAGAAGTCTACTGGATAATGGATGAACTGTTAGGTGTTCGATTCTTGTGGTGATTTGATGTGTATCCCCTATTTATGGGCGCGTAGAGAATATTTTCGTGTCTCCTAGTTGGGGAGTGAAGTGCCTTACATGTGGCGGTATGTGTTCGGACCCAGGAAGATTAAATGACTGTGTAAGGTGTATGACGCTGGAAGGTATACAGAATTGCTAAATTGAGGCAAAGCAGGTGGGTTATCTCCTGTGGAGTGTTCTTAGGTTGTATGATCCTTATGTGTATATTAGAAGATCTCATGTGTAATCGAAGGGTACGTGTTGAAATTTGAAAATTTGGGTTGCTTAAGAGAGTAGACTCAAGTTATGTAGAGATGAATGCGAGATTTGTAGAGGATTACAGTACTACATGATCTGTGTTTTCATAAACTTGTAAATGATTTGAGTTTAATCTCATGTGGCATCATTAGAGTAAAAGTGTTATGGGTTATTGAGTGTGTCCTGATATATGGCTTCGAGCCAAGTTGGGGAGGTTTGCTGTTGATTAGCTGATTGTACGGTTAGGTGCTATGTTGGTTCCAGTTTGAGGCGTGCGAGTGAATTAGCTATGACTTGCGGAAATTAAGATGAGGAATAGCTTGTGTAAAGGAAAATGTTGTCAAAGGTTATATTAATCTTCATAGGTATGGGAATCACGGGATATTTTCAGTTATTGTTGGCATGAGTGGCTGGTGCATAGTACAGGAAGTTGCTTGGTGGTATTGGGATGAGGATTTCATTCTGAGGTGTCGGAGTTCCAATTAGGCATGGGTGGTTCTGTTCGTTGGGTCGGGTAAATTGCATGTTGAAGATAAATTAGAAGGAAATTTAGATAGATGGAGTAGCTTGATAGTAGACCGGATCGGTACAGTAAGGATATGATTAACTCTTTATGTGTGTTCGTGGAAATGAGTTCTTACAGGTATTTTGTAGCAATGCTTTTGGGTTTCGATGGTTCCCTAGCTTGGTCAAGTTAGAAGGATTTAGTCCTGGCTGACCTAATTTATGCAAGGTAATTCGGAGAGTCCCGGATGATCTCTACTGTGGTTTGGAGATGTATATTTACTATAGGCATGCAGAGCATGCGATGTATAGTGATTTTTCTTCTAGATGGGATCAATGGAAAGTTCTTGCCTAGTTGATTGCGTAGATGTTTGTGGCTCGAAAGGGAGAGGAAGTTCTCATGTTATGCTAGGATGATATGGTATGTGTGATATGTAGTAGAGGATCGAGATTAGCGTTTGTAAGGTTCAATTCAGTTCTGGAAGGGAGTTCATAAAACTCTTAGGCAGCGGGTAGCCTCAAATAATGAAGGAAATGAAACTGCTAATTGGAAATGATTTGACGAGATTATATGTTTCAGAAAAAGGGCAATGTGATTAAGTTAATGGCACTTGGTAGTAGTGCGGCACTTTCAAGATAGATCAACTGCGGATATTCGATTTTTCTTGGTGGCATAGAAGAATTTTAGGGTATCTCTCAAGATGTGACTGGGTACTAGAGGTGAGTTATATAAGAGAGTAGCGGAATTGGGATCAGATATGGTAATTTGTGTGTTTTATGGACTTGGAGACTGTAGTTCTCATATACATGTTAACTTGCGATTGTGGAATGGGAAATATGGGTAATTTAGTCAGATAATAGTACGTGCTATGATCTAGTCAGTGTGGACATTTGAAGGATTATTTATCTGTTATGTGTAATTGGAGTTTATGTATGGTCCATTGTTAGACCAATATGGATATGTGTCTGGCATCGAGACGGTTTTGTTGACTTCGAGTTGTTATTGGTGAAGGATGTGTTGATTCGGTTGTTTTGAACTATTAGTAATTGGGGAATCTATGAGTTACCTTCCTGTGTTGTGAGACGTTACGATTTGTTAGTTACAAGCACCTATGGTGCGGTTCTATCAGGGTTTCACAGTGGAAGTCGAGCGGAAAGAATAATTGGGTGTTGCTTGGTAAATGGCATATTGGTTATGTCCTATCGGTTGTTTCACTATGGGTGTAAAGATTCGCTTTGGTTCCAAACATCAAATTCTGCGTGGTTGTCAATTTCGAGCATAGTGACTTGAGGTGTCTCATGTGGAGCATTATTTGGATAAGATCGCGCATTGCAGTGAAGTTATGTGGAGATATGACCTTGCGGGTTAGATTCGTGTGTTCTATTATATGACATGAGACGGGTTTTCAGCCTTCCGTTGTGGTGGTACAAGAGAGCTTGAGGTACAACTCTTTCATTTGAGTCATTTTCATGAATTGAGTATATTCGGACTGTTGCTTATTGGTGCGCGTATTTTGCGATTTGTGGCTTAGTCCTGTATTAATGTGTAATATCACCAGAGTAGTGTGTTGATTAGATGAGATCATTGGGATGTTTAATGAGCACGAGCAGATTCGATTTCAGTATGTTGGAAGGATAATATCGAGCTTCGACTCAGAAATTTGATGTAGTATTTGCCAAAGGAGAAGTGGTTCCACGAATAGTTGATCTAAGAAATGGTGATGGCTTATTGCGTGTTTTAGTTATCAGTTGCAGTGTATGTAAAAGTATTGGAAAGAAACTTTAGTTGTTAAGAGGTTTTCTACCGGTATTCAGGCTTTGTGTGCAGCTGCCGTTAATGGGAGTTATCACTGCGAGCGTTTGAGTCATGTGTTATGTCATGTAATTGCACCTGAGGTTGTAGGTATGGGTTATTGCAGCATGTTCGGGCTTATTCACAGTATAAAATTGGGATTCTGATCATATGAAAGTTTTCAAAGAATGGAAATGTGGCCCTATAGCTTATGGGCTAGATGGGATTGCAAAATTTCAGTTAAAATGTGTTGTCGGACCTATATGAGATAGGGTGACGTGGGATCACCACCGGGTATATGCATGGTAAGGTTATAAAGAGATTGGTTGGCTTTTAGAACAACTCCGAGTACGCTCGAGGACGAGCATTTGTTTAAGTTGGGGAAGATGTGACGACCCAATCCGTCGTCTCATGAGTTACCGCTCCGATTTCCCCATTTTCAGCTTCCTTATGCTTCATTATCCATATCTTGTGTAATCGAGTTGATTTGAAGTGGTTTTAATAAGAAAAGAGACACTTAGTCTCTTTTAAGAAACTTTAAGTTGGAAAAGTGAACCGGACGTTGACTTATGAGTTAGAGGACTCGGATGTGATTTCAGATGATTCGGTTAGCTTCAAGGGTTGATTTTTGACTTACGAGTGTGATTAGAAGTGGTTTTGGAGGTCCGGTGTAGAATTAGGCTTGAATTGGCGAAGTTAGTATTTTGGCGAATTCCGATTGATAGGCGAGATTTTGATATAGTGGTCGGAATGGAATTTCGAAAGTTGCAGTAGCTCCGTTATATCATTTGGGATGTGCGAGCAAAAATTTCAAGTCATTCGGACATCGTTTGGTCGGGTTTTTGATCGGAAGTTTTCAGAAACTTAGGCTTGAATTCGATGAGTTTTGAGTAATTTGATGTTGTTTAAGGTGTTGTGATGATTGGAGCAAGTTTGAATGATGTTTTAGGATTGGTTGGCATGTTTGGTTGAGGTCCCGGGGGGCCTCGGGTGAGTTTCGGGGTGGTTTTGGATCATTTTTAGGCCAGTTTTAACTGCAGGTTTTTGGCTACAGCAGTGTTCTATGCGATCGCGGGGAATAGGTCGCGATCACGGTGAGTAAAATGCGAGAAACGTGCCAATGAATCGTGATTGCGGAAAGCCTTTCGCGATCGCGGAGATGAAATATTCTGTTGCGTTGATCCCATTTCGGAAGCTTATATCTCACAATCTATAAGAAATTTGGAGATGATATAAAAATAAAAATTATTGCCCTTTGTGTCTAGTTTGCAGAAATGTAAATTAATTGGAATTTGAAGTTATGTACAAAACCTTATGGTAGTTATGCTATAGGCTGCCCGGAAAGGATTCTAATACACAGGTATGAATTTGAAAGCTTATATCTCGCAATGTATGAAATTATAGCTCTATGTGTCTAGTTTTCAGAACATCAAGCCATTTGTAATTTGGAGTTGTGTGCAAAACATTATGACTGTTATTCTTGACGCTGTCCCGAAGAGCTGGGAATTGTTGATCGTGATTGCGATGCATTGACTGCGATTGCGAAGACTAAATTTTGGGCTGGAAAAATTGTTCTCCGCGATCGTGAAACATTTTCCGCGATCGCGAAGAGTAAATACCTAGGCATAATGTTTTAAAACACGCCAGTCGTGATTTTGGTGCTCATTTACTCCATTGTTGATATTTTTAACAGCTTTTTGAAGGAAATTGAAGAGGGATTCAAGAAGAATCGATGTGAGGTAAGATTTTTTAAATTAAAACACGATTATATTGTGAAATTGGTCTAGAAATTCATGAAAATTAAGCCTAAAATTGATGAACTAGGGCTTGAGTTATTTTTATATTTTNGGATCATCTTTTTTGCTTCCCCCTCCCCCACCCAAGCTTACTTATTGGATCATCTTCTCTTCTTCCCCCTCCCCCACCCAAGCTTTCTGGGATATTCTGAATGTATTTCAACCAACTCATGATCTTGCCTGACTTGATTCCCTCTTATACTAACTCCCCCATTCTCAACACCTCATCGAAAGGTCTACCCATGGCCAAGATCAAATGATTGAAATAAGTGGGCCCCTGGGCTTGTAGGAAAAGCTTAACCATTTCTTCTTCCCCAATCGGGGTACTGACTCGAGCAGCTTGCTCCCTCCATCTCAGCCTAAACTCCCTAAAGCTTTCCTCCGGCTTCTTTTCTATCTTAGATAGGGAGGAACGGTCTAGGATAACACTTGATTTGCATTAAAAGTATCGAACAAAGTCTTGAGCCATGTCACCCNTAGGTCATTTGAGCTCGGATTTGGGAGTTCTTGGTATGTATGAACTCGTGGCGAGACGAGGAATCCGGTAATGTATTTTTTGTAATTTTTCGAGAAGCAGGCCCGGGGCACGGGTTTTGCTAGTTTTGGGATTTTTGCTATTTCTCGATTGTTTTCGATTGGGTATTGTTCTCTTAGCTTATTGTGATATATTCGCTCTGATTTTGGTTATATACAACGCGCGTGGAGGCCGGTTTGAGGGCCAAAGGCGTCGCGGGCTAGAGACTTCACCGGTTCGAGGTGAGTAATACTTGTAAATTATATCTTGAGGGTTCGAAACCCCGGATTTGCACATCATATATTGAATTGACTTGCACGCCGAAAATAAGTGTGGGGTAGAGCACAATTGGGGATTGTGACTTGGTCCATCCCGGTTGTTGATTTTTAACGCGTGTTTGACTGAAACTACTTGTCATCATCATAATTTGGGCTGATTGCCATGTTTGGGCTTCGTGCCAACTATGTGAATCCTTCAGGGATTGATATCAATGTTTTCGCATTACTTTGCATATTATTTGATCTCGGTCCAGTGTTTTAATACTGTTTTGCAAACTCATCTATTCTTCGAAGATTTGAAAGCTTAAACAACATTTTATTGTCGTTTTGAGCTGAGAACTATTATTTTTATAGTGCCCAAGTGGCTTATGTGCATTTCTGGACTAAGCATGGATCGGACTGCGTGCCATAGCAATGTTATGGTGATTTCTGGATATATGGATGGCTCAGGCTGCACGTCAGCAGTGTTACATTGATATTGCGCTTGGGCTGTAGGAGGCCCTCCAGAGTCTGAACCCCCACAGTGAGCGCGGGTACCCAAATGGATCGGGCTACACGCCATAGCGGTCACATGCATTGCATGGCATTCATGCATTGGTTCCTGTTTGTACTACGTGTCATGACATTCAACACACTCATTTCATTGGCATCCATGCTACTTCTTGCACTGTTTACCAGATACCCTGGTATTAATTTTTAGTGGAGTATTGTGCCAGAGAGGCTAACTTATGTGTTGATTTGCACCATCTGTTTCGCATTGATTTGCTTAACTGTTAGAAAGAATATATTCAAAGGAAGTTTTAACTGAGCCCAGATATTTTCTAAAGGATTTTCACGGTTTTACTGTTTTCTAAAAGATTTGCACTGCCCTATATAGCATGATGGAGTGCTTTACGTGTTTTCTTACCGCTCAGTTATTATTTACTTTTATTACTCACTGAGTCGGAGTACTCACTTTACTCCCTGCACCTCGCATGTAGTTGCAGGTATTTTTCACCTGGTAGCGGGTTATTAGCGAATAGAAGGTATTACTATGGTAGCTAAGCAAGGTGACGGCCAGCGTTCGCGGCACCGAGTTTCTTCCTCTTGATTTTCAGATTTTATTCTATGCATTACAGACCTTGTAGTTGTATTAAAAATCCTTCTAGATGCTCGTGACTTGTGACACCACAATCGGGCTGTGTTGGGTTGTATATATAGATTAATATTGTTATTGAGTTGTATTTATCTATTCATTTATGTTTAATAATTTTTAAAAGAGGCATCGTCGTTCTGTTGGCTGGCCTGGTCTTCACGAGAGGCGCCATCACGACCGAGTTTGGAAATTGGGTCGTGACATAGTGTCATTCCCATTATCAATTTAATTTTTCTCATTTTTAATTATTCACTTAACTTAATTAGTGCAATTTTAACCCTACAATTATAGAAGTTTCTTAAGTAGGTAAAGACCTCTTTTATTATTTTTTTCTTTTTTTTTAAATAAAAATCTAAATCAATTCCTAACCCCACATTATCCTAGAAAATTAATTTAATTAACCCTAATAATTATTACAACTAATTAAAACCAAATTAAAGGAAACCCAACAAAATTCAAATCTAAAAATTAAATAATGCAAAATAAACTATTTTTTTCGTGATTTTTCCATTTTTTGTAAAGCAGATAAATTACTAACTGATTAAAATTAAATCCTAAATGCAAATGCAATAATTTTTTTTTTGTATTTTCTTGATTATGTAAAAATAAAGATAAAGTACTATTTTTGTAATAATTTTTTTTATCTTTTTGAAAGGTATATAAACTAAAAGACTAAAAAGAAGAAATATTTTTGTAATTTTTATTTTTGTGATAAAATAAAGTAAAAGGGGAATAACTAGTTAAAATAACTATATTAGACCTAAACTAAATTATTTAAATACAAAAATGTGTAAAATCTTGGGGAAGGTCAAAAATCACATGTCTACAGCTGCCCCTCTTTGATTGGAGACGCGAGGAGTTTTCGAACAAAGATTGACTAGACGGGTATTTTGACCCAACCCTTATTTAAAAAGATCAAAACTAAGAGAAAAGGGGAATGTGACCGAGCCCTGGTATCCAAG
>MU699410.1:24008-36182 GCA_026770625.1 Nicotiana glauca | reverse complement strand
TAGCTCCGTATGGTGATTCTGGAGTTGGGAGCGCGATCGGAAGTGAATTCGGAGGTCCGTAGGTCATTTTGAAGCCATTTGGCTAAAGATAGAAATTTGAAGGTTTTTGGGAAGTTTGACCGGAAGTGGACATTTTGATATCGGGATCGGAATCCGATTTCGGAAGTTCGAGTAGGTCCGTAATATCAAATATGACCTGTGTGCAAAATTTGAGGTCAATCGGACATGATTTGGTAGGTTTAAACATTGGAAACAGAAGTTGGAATGTTTAAAGTTCATAAAGCTTTGTTTGGAGGTCGATTGATGATTTTAGTGCGGTTGGATATGATTTGAGGCTTCGAGCAAGTCCGTAATGTGTTTTTGGACTAGTTGGTATGATTGGTTGGGGTCCCGGGGGCCTCAGGTGGATTCCGGGTGGCTAATGGATCGAATCCGGAGTTTGAAGAAGTGCTAAAGCAGCTGGTATCTGGTATTTCCGCATCTGCAAAAATGGGACCGCAGAAGCGGCCCTGCAGAAGCGAAGAAGAAGCCGCAGAAGCGGACGAGGGTGAGGGCAGCCAGGACCGCAGAAGCAGCCCTTGATCCGCTGATGCGGAATCGCAGCAGCGGTTTGCTGACTATCACGACCCAAAATCCACTAAGGGTCGTGGTGGCACCGGACACCTCTGTCAGGCCAGCCAACTAAATTATCAATTAATTCCTCTTTTAATACTTTTTTGAAAACCTAAGGTTTTTCCTTCCACTTTTATAAAAAAAAGGTTCACCACTTGAATTCAAATTTAAATAATAACAATTAGTATAAATACGCTGTAACCCATCCCAGAAACCCGGTGTCACAAGTACATGAGAAACTACTGATAAGAGAAATAAAATACAATATCTGCCCAGAATACAGTGGGCGGAAAGCAAATACAGTACACTAGAAGTGACTGCCCTAGCTGCGGTCGCCTCAAATGATGCAGCTCACCTAGTACCAGCGTCATCCATGCTGCTACGCCCAATAGGCTGCTAGAGGTATATATACTTGTGCAATAAAAATGCACAGAAGTGTAGTATGAGTACGTAATAATGATGCAACTCACTAATCAACGTGTACTTAGTGAGTGTCCCGCCTAATCCCAAAGGAGTAGAGACGAGATGGTCAACTTTGACACACTCTAATGGTCCAATATTCTTTATCCTCAATATACATATTAAACAGTGGATTCATATTTTTAGACATGATGTTAATCCAGATAGAGGAAACAAGTAAGCACATAAATCCTTCATAGGGAATTTCCACGATTTCTTTTCATTATTAACAATATGATCTCGAGCCATAGTGAGGCATGTAACAACTTAAATAAGTCCAGACAGCAGTATAAGCATGCGCAAATCATACCGAGGCGACAACCAGATCCAACAGAAATAAATGTGCACTTGCCGAGGGTCGACGACGCGCCTATAGATGCATCTATTAATCTGTCGAGGCCTCAAAACCTGCATTTTACATTATTCCGAAGGTTTGAACCGACGCACAATGCACCAAAACTAGCCAATTAACGACAAACTAATGAGAACATGCTCAAATACTTGTTAACAATTCAAATTATACTGATTCCCTACTCCGCTTAGCGAAATAACCAAAATGCCCTCGGGCCCACATGCCCGGAATCCATAATTTTTCGAAGATAAAGGTTACCCATGACCTTAGGAACTCAAATACATAATTTTCTCTTAATTCCATACTCAAAATCGTGGTTAAAATCCAAGATTATAATTTTCTAGGTTTTCAACCAAAACCTCAATATTTACTCTAATTTCCATGCTTAAAGCCATATAAAATTGATATATTCAACTCAAGAGTGGTGGGGATAACTTACCTTAACATAGATGACGAAATCACTCTTTGAAGCTCTCCAAAAATCGCCCCCAAGCCATGAAAAATGGGTGAAATGAACCAGAACCCCGATTTAAAACAAGTCTCTGCCTTCAGTCGTTTCCGCTTTTATGGAAATTTTACCACTTAAGAGGTTCCGCTTCTGCGGATATCTTGCCGCTTCTGCGGCTCCCATCTATGTCAAGGCATTCCGCTTCTAGGATAATCCACGTCGCAAGTGCGGTCCGCTTCTGCAGAAACCCAACCGCATCTGCGGATCCCTGCAGCTCCAACCAAAACTGCTTCTGCGGTCCCCCCTTCGCACCCACGATACTGCTTTTGCGGTCCCCATTTTCGCAGAAGCGGAAATACCAGAAGCAGCAGCCCAGAATACACCTGAGGCCCCCGGGACCCCAACCAATCATACCAACCAGTCCCAAAACACATTACGGACTTGCTTCAGGCATTAAATCATAACAAACAACGCTAAAACCATGAATTACACCCCGATTCGAGCTTTATGAACTTTGAACTTTCCAACTTCTATTTCCGATGTTTAAACCTATCAAATCACGTCCAATTGACTTCAAATTTTGCACACAAGTCACATTTGACATTGCGGACCTACTCCAACTTCCGAAATTGAATTCCGACCCCGATATCAAAAAGTCAACCTCCGGTCAAACTTCTCAAAACCTTCAATTTTCTATCTTTAGCCAAATGGCTTCAAAATGACCTACGGGCCTCCGAAAGCACTTTCGATCGCGCTCCCAACTCCAGAATCACCATTCGGAGCTATTACCAGTCACCCGATTCGGGCATATGCCGAAGTCCGAAATCATCATACGAACTTGCTGGAACCTTCAGATCTTGATTCCGAGGTCGTTTGCTCAAAAATCCAATCCTAGTTCATTCTTTCAACCTTAAGCTTCCGAAATGAGAATTCTTTTCCCAAACAAACTCCGAACTTCTTGAAATTCAATTCCGACCATGCATACTAGTCATAACACCTGAAATGAAGCTGCTCATGGCCTCAGACTGCTGAACGATGCGCTAGGGCTTGAAACGACCGGTCAGGTCGTTACATTCTCTCCCACTTAAACATACGTTCGTCCTCGAACGTGCTGAGAACTATATTGAAGTAGTATGAAGTTGATGTTTAATTTCTCATGCCCCTCCCCGTGCTACCACAACTTAGCTGAGCACATTGGCTCGATAAATTCTGAAGATATCCCCTCTTATTCAAGCAAATAAGCCTTAGAGCCCCATTCCAACATCCAGAATTTTATGCTAGGCCTGTTTCCAACATACGATCACCGTATCAATCACTATACGTTGTACTCAAATATGACTGCATAACGCTTCTGAATTCACACTTTGCATCACTTTAAGCATCGGACCACAATAACATTTCTGTTTGAATTAATCGAAATTCCACGAATTCGATGCTCCTATTGCACCTCATGACCTACATAGGTCTTACTCTAACTATTACAATATCGCCACAACGGATGAAATGCCAAAATTCAGAATCAACTGCCAAGTCAACCAATCATCGAGTCTATACTTTTGACAAGAAACATTACCACATTCTGAACCAAATAATGATCTTCGCTCCTTAATATACTTCATATAATCAGATTGCACTGATCCTAAATCTCATAATCTCATCTTACCCAGTATGAACTGCTCAAGAAATAAGCCACTCCGAATGCGATCACAAGTCTCATATGACGCCACCATGTGCCAATAGGCCATCAATCGGAACACAACACAAACGGAAATCAAGCTCTGGAAGGAATTACCTAACTCCCGCACTACTACAGACTTTCCTTAGAAAATAGGAAACGAAACACACAAAATAAAAAAAAATAACACATAGAGGACCAGACTCGACATCACACCATTGCGGTGCACAACCCGATTTAAATAACATGCCCATGGTGGCGTGCCACCCGATTCACACATAGATCTCACATAAGGAGATTGCACTTCGAGCTAAATCTGCTCATTACAATAAAATATCAAATTTCGATCGCAAGCATGCTAAGAGCATAATACCATCCCTGAGAAAACACATAGCGCTATAGGCTACAAAACTCAAGCATAACTGAAGTGCGAAACAAGATCTGAATCTCAAGAGCCATTTTGCTTACATAACATCATCGCCACGGGGAACCTCAACACATAAGAATTTACCAAGCCATTTCACAACTGATACGGTGCAATTAATCATTACCTGGAATAGCTGATGACAAATTAACACCCCGACTGTTCCTCCATAGGGAACGCTCGCTAAAACGAACACAACTAGCCTGATATAAGTCCATGTTCACAAATAAATCAATCCATCGATCCCATGCCGATTTTTGATAGTACCAACTTGGCCAATGACCTTTCAAAGGTTCGTAGTAACTCCCTTTTGCCTCATATCACGTAATAATAACCATCATAAACAGAGCAACCGCCTCAGTTCATAACCCAATATACAAGGTGCCTTTCAGGCATAAATTCTCAAGGCAATGATATTACCCAAATTCCTCATAATTGATTTAAATCATTAGTCAAACGAGTGGCTATATGCCACATTGGTACAACTTCCCGTGGAACACGTTCCCACAATCTTCTGAAATAAATAACGGGTCCGCAAATCTAAATCACCAGATGCACTAACGTTGAAAAGCAATCAAGAATCCTTAACAAGGATGCAAAGCCTCTTTCACAACACATCGCTCCCAGGGGACGCTGAATACACTACCAACTTACTTTAATCATTCAACCCTTTCCTTGCTTATCCGAGCCCGTGACATCCTTGTTAACACCGAACTGCAACCTTGATCCTCACTTCCCATTTCCATACCTCTCACCGCACCCAACGTGCCAATATACGATAGGACACGATTTTCATCATCACTCCGAATTCATTAATATTTTCACATTTTCATCATATAAGAACCTTGCACTTAACTCACTTCAGGAGAATCATAGCAATACACAGGTAATTTCCCATAACCGTAGAATATGCAAATCTGCAAGTAGTGGTCCAAGCCACCATAGCCCTTCCGGAATCCGCTTCCACTTAACAAGCCATAACAGAAGAATGCTCCTGATAAATCATCAATCACGGCGGCCGACAGGCCTCACACGTACCTCCACAAATCATACACATAACTTGATCTCGCGGACCGAACTGATCACTGGCCCCAATATGCAGATTCAACTATGGCTAATTAATTTACCTTCTTCCAATTCCTCTTTGCTTGCCTTAAAATAAGACTAACTCCATTTTACACATAACATGATCCATCTACACTCACCCCGAGTGTCCTTGAATCACGAGACCAGGCTGTCTCAATTCCCACGAACTATTTCCTAACACCCACATGCTACACCATAAGCCAAACATCCTGGAACATTCTGTGCCTCTTCTCATAAACTACTACAAAGCTTGATTCTTAATTGTAGCTACAAGCTCGACATCATTAGCCACCACACATTACCTCTTGAATTCACTAGGACCGTTACTGAGAGCCACCCGCTCTGACTTGGTCCCGAATATAATCAACCCCATGAATTCTCTATCACATTAATACCCTCTCAACGAGGCACCTGGCAGAACAACTCCCCTTTAAACCCGCTTCAATACAAGACATAAATTCTTAATCTTTTCCCAAGTTCGAACATGAGCCCATAAGGCTAACCATAGCACATCCATAATAATTACTCCGCTCAATGTACTACCTATGGTCTTTTCTCGTATCTGAATTAACCCATCAATATGCTAATAACCAGAAATCACGTAAGTAGTTAATCATACCGCCCAATCATAAGCGGTGGGACTCTCCCACTTAGCATGAAGCCATCATTTCACCGTTCTTGTGTTCGCTCGACCTTTTTACCTCTTATTGACATAACCTCGCGCCATAATTTATCAAAATTTCTCGAAATATTCCTGTAAATACTCCTTTCATATTCTGAATCATTAACCACATTCGCACGAATCTCTTTGTTGAACAACCAATATAATTCCTTGCAGAAGCTTTGCCAACCACGCGACCGCTAATCTGCTCACGGGGAATAACCCACCTGGGGGAATCACCTCCCGACATCTTCCCACGCCGCTGCACGTGGTACATTCACTATGACACCAATAGCCCATCCTGAGTCCGAGCTCACCTTCCAGTTGCACAAGTCCATTCGCCCCTCGCGGACATCAATTAAATGTACGGCAACATCCTTCCAATTCAGGGTTATGCTACACCCTCCTCCATTTCAAGCAGCTCCTTTCTGCCATATCAATCTTCTGCCGCATAATAGCCCATACTTCAATTAATAACTACAGACTTCGATCACCAATCATTAAAATCCCCAATTTGATCTAAACACTCCTTAAGGTGCGTAGTCTTCCTACTACCAAGCCCACATGCAACACCCGCCACTCTCCCACTTTTGCGAAACTTATCTACTTAATCGGTCACTCAACCTTGCTCCTCATACTTGGCTTTCTAGAAATTTTAAACACCACCTGGCACTTCCCACACGTCCTTCCTCACACTTTGCTGCTCAATTGTTGCCTTAAATGAAATCTATCTTTGTGGCACTTGAATCCACCATTGCTGCTAACTTTAACCTTTCCAAAGGTCAACTTTCTCGAACCGTCAACATTTGAAATACCGATTCCATCCTAAACCATCCACCATGCGATATCTGACAGTCGTACCTCCAATACTATTTCACAATATCTTGCCCCAAGGTGAATTGTAGCAGATCATAACACTGACAAACTTAAAGCGTTCAATTAGGACAGCAGCACCCCCATATAGAGGAGAACTCTACCACGCTTGCAATTACAACATTTCATTACTTCCACCAGTCCCCATTCGGCTATTATTAGTTCGATTAACTTTCCCCTGCCGGGAACAAAATACTGAATCCCTTTATTACATACTGAGTAAACCTCCCTCCAATTCATTCACTACCCCGACACGTGGGCAACACCCTACCATTACAACAACACTGCAGAATAATCACTCATAAGCATCATCGCAACCTGTGCCTAGCCTCAAGGATCTTAGAAGTTCTGTTATTGAGTTCAAACAATACAATATCCCTCCAAAATACGACTATAATAGTCCAACTAACTATACCGGGAAAATCATCCCGCACTACATTTGTAGTGCCATTACAATCCTTCAATTTTTTGATTTATGACAAGCGCTCGCATCGCGTAAGATTGAGTGAGAAGGAATCAAAGGCATACACCTCAAAGGAATAGAACCGCACGATAAGGAAATCAAGAAGGGAAGTACTCCTAACAGTCCTGCAGCCTCCCAAGGATAAGCACAGACGTCTCCGTACTGATTCGCGAGACTCTACTAGACTTTCTCATGACTCGTGAGACCGACGGGAACCTAGTTCTCTGATACCATGTTGTCACGACCTAAAATCCACTAAGGGTCGTGGTGGCGCCGGACACCTCTGTCAAGCCAGCCAACAAAATTATCAATTAATTGCTCTTTTAATACTTTTTTGAAAATGTAAGGTTTTTCCTTCCATTTTTATAAATAAAAGTTCACTACTTGAATTCAAATTTAAATAATAACAATTAGTACAAATCCGCTGTAAACCATCCCATAAACTCTGTGTCACAAGTACATGAGCAACTACTGATAAGAGAAATAAAATACAATATCCGCCCGGAATACAGTATGCTGAAAGTAAATACAGTACACTGGAAGGGACTGCCCTAGCTGCGCTCACCTCAAATGATGCAGCTCACCTAGTCCCAGCGTCATCCATGCTGCTACGCCCAATAGGCTGCTAGAAGTATATATACCTGTGCAACAAAAATGAACAGAAGTGTAGTATGAGTACGTAATCAACCTGTACTCAGTGAGTGTCCCACCTAATCTCGAAGGAGTAGAGACGAGATGGTCAACTTTGACACACTCTAATGGTCCAATGGTTATTTATCCTCAATATACATATTAAACAATGGATTCATATTTTTAGACATGATGTTAATCCAGATAGAGGAAATAAGTAAGCGCATAATTCCTTCATAGGGAATTTCCACGATTTCTTTTCATTATTAACAATATGATCTCGAACCATAGTGAGGCATGTAACAACTTAAATAAGTCCAGGCAGCAATATAAGAATGCGCAAATCATACCGAGGTGACGGCCCGATCCAACAGAAATAAATCTGCACTTGCCGAGGTTTGACGACGTGCCTATAGATGCGTCTATTAATCTGTCGAGGCGTTCGGGCCGTTCAAAATTAAACACACACATACAGATAGTCGGATTATCCGAGGAAGGCCAATTCTCTTTAATACTTTGAGAAAACGAAGGTTGAGTTCATTTATAAATCCATTTATTAATTTAATGTGATTTAAGAAATTTCAAACCATAAATGGGATCACAAATAATTCAAATATAACGTGCTTTTGAGTCCTAGACTACTCAGACAATAGCATAATAGTAGCTACGCACGGACTCTCGTCACCTCGTGCATACATAGCCCCAACTTATAGGAGAATATAATCAATTATTTCACCTATGGGGTAAATTCCCACTCACAAGATTAGAAAGGAGACTCACCTCGCTCCGAAGACTCAAAACCGGCATTCTACATTCTTCCGAAGGCTTGAAGCGACGCACAATGCACCAAAACTAGTCAATTAACGACAAACTAATGAGAACATGCTCAAATACTTGCTAACAATTCAAATTATACTGATTCCCAACTTCGCTTAGTGAAATGACCAAAATGCCCTTGGGCCCACATGCCCGGAATCCATAATTTTTAGAAGATAAAGGTTACCCATGTCCTTAGGAACTCAAATACATAATTTTCTCTTAATTCCATACTCAAAATCGTGGCTAGAATCCAAGATTATAATTTTCTAGGTTTTCAACCAAAACCTCAATATTTACTATAATTTCCATGCTTAAAGCCATATAAAATTGATATATTCAACTCAAGAGTGGTGGGGATAACTTACCTTAACATAGATGACGAAATCCCTATTTGAAGCTCTCCAAAAATCGCCCCCAAGCCATGAAAAATGGGTGAAATGAACCAAAACCCCGATTTAAAACAAGTCTCTGCCTTCAGTTGTTTTCGCTTCTGCGGAAATTTTACCGCTTAAGCGGTTCCACTTCTGCGGATATCTTGCCGCTTCTGCGGCTCCCATCCACGTCCAGTCCTTCCGCTTCTACGGTAATCCACATCGCAGGTGCGGTCCGCTTTTGTGAAAACCCAACCGCATCTGCGGATCCCTGCAGCTCCAACCAAAACTGCTTCTGCGGTCCTCGCTTCGCATCCGCGATACCGCTTTTGCGGTCCCCATTCCTGCAGAAGCGGAAATACAAGAAGCAGCAGCTTCAGCACTCCTTCAAGCTTCGAGTTCGATTCGTTAGCCACCCGGAATACACCTGAGGCCCCCGGGACGCCAACCAATCATACCAACCAGTCCCAAAAATACATTACGGACTTGCTCGAGGCCTTAAATCATAACAAAAAACGCTAAAACCATGAATTACACCCCGATTTGAGATTTATGAACTTCGAACTTTCCAACTGCTATTTTCGATGTTTAAAGCTATCAAATCACGTCCGATTGACTTTAAATTTTTGCACACAAGTCACATTTGACATTGCCGACCAACTCCAACTTCCTTTATTGAATTCTGATCCCGATATCAAAATGTCAACCTTCGGTCAAACTTCTCAAAACCTTCAATTTTCTATCTTTAGCCAAATGGCTTCAAAATGACCTACGGGCCTCCGAATTCACTTCCGATCGCACTTGTCACGACCCAAACCCCGGTCATGATGGCGCCCAACACCTTGTTGGCAAGCCTGACCATTTCACATTTCCATTCCAATTATTAACTCAAAATTTCCAATTTAAGCATAAACTCTTGTTTTTCATAATAATAATAAAGTGAGTGCGGAAAACAAAATAGCCGAAATAACAGCCCATAAAGATCTGGCGTCACAAGTCTGAGCCTCTAAATATAACATAATAATATCTTATACATGTCAAGTCTAATGAAGGAGTAAAGGAAATAATAAAAGGAGAGATCGGGTCCTGCGGACGCCGACAGCTACCTCGATAACTCCGCGACTAGACTGATGCAGCAACAAGATATCAACTAGCCTCCTAGATCCCTGTATCTGCACACAAGGTGCAGGGAGTAGAGTGAGTTCTCCAACTCAGTGAGTAACAGCAATAAATAATAACTGAAGGAAAGAAAACCTATAAGAACACTATGTAGTTCTATAAATAACAGTACGGGTCGGAGCATTTCAAAAAGGGGAAAAATCCAGTACCAGTCTCCTACAGTCCAACAGTTAGCCAACACTACTGCGGCGTGCAGCCCGATCCTTACTAATACTGATGCGGCGTGCAGCCCGATCCGATATAATATATATAAGGCTGCGGCGTGCATCCTGATCCAATATAATATATAAAATGCTGCGGCGTGCAGCCCGATCCAATATAATAGTAAACTGCTTTTACTAGGGGTGTGTGCAGATTTCGGAGGGGCTCCTTCAGCTCAAGCGCTATAATACTGCGGCATGCAGTCCGATCTATATATATATCACTGTGGCGTGCAGTCCGATCCATATATATATTTTACTGTGGCGTGCAGTCTGATCCATATATATATATATCATATATATAATTACTGCGGCGTGCAGTCCGATCCAATACATGTATATGTATATATTGCTGCGGCGTGCAGCTCGATCCGGTATATATCAAATACCTCACTGTGGGGTCCTTGACCCCTCTCAGTCAATATAGACTTGGCCTCTCGGGCCCACTCAGCTAAAACAGGGTATTCTACCCTAGGTATTTCTCATTTAGAGGGCAACTTGCTAATACCGATTCATATTGCGTTTTACAGTTAAGAATACGACTGAGAGTGTGTGTTCAACAGGTAAGGTGTGGTCAATTAATTCAACAGGCTCCCCTAGAGGTTCTACAGATCGGCCCAAGGCCCCAAACATGGAAACTAGCCCAAAATATACGGATATAAGCTCAGTCTCAGTCAAAAAGTACAGTACACCATCAATCGGGATGGACCAAGTCCGAATCCCTAGCCACCATATAACCACGCTCATCAAGCGGCGCGTGTTTCATCTCACATAGCACCGTATAGTGCAAATACGGGGTTTCAAACCCTCAGTATATCATTTATAACCATTACTCACCTCAAACCGGCAAAAATCCTAGCTCGCCTTGCGCTTTCTTCGCAAATCGACCTCCTTGAGTGTAGAATCTGATCAAAACCATAGGGAATAGGTTATAATAAGCTAATGGGACATAATTAAACTGAAAGAACTCGAAAAACACCCAAAAATACGAAGTTGGCAAAACCCGAGCCCCGGGTCCACTTCTCGAAAAATTACGAAATTCACATTTTCGGAATCCTCCTCTCTCCACGAGTCCGTACACATAAAATTTATCAAAATCGGAGTTCAAATGGGCCACCAAATCCCAAATTTACATAGCAAGAATCCAAGCCCTAACTTCTTCAATTTATACCCAAATTCAGAGAATAAATGGATGATTCTTTGATTCAATGACGTATTAAGGCCACGAGAGTTACCTCCAATCACTTCCCGATGAAATCCCTTTCAAATTCTATCAACTAGCTCTCAAGTAGTGCAAAAATGGAGAAAATAATGAGGGGGTCGCGACTGAAATTTTTCATTAAAAGCCTTCTGTTTCGCCCATATTTACCCTATGCGATCTCAGCCCTAGGCATGCGATCGCGATGAACAAGTTTTTAAGAATTCAAAATCCTTCTATGCGATCGCGACAAATCCCATGCGATCGCAATGCACAGCTACCAAACACTACGCGATGGCATCCAATACTATGCGAACACGTAGTGTAAATCTAACTGCCCTGAATTTCCTCTTATGCGAACGCGGAGACATCCATGCGATCGCGTTTCTCTACAATCCAGCTCTATGCGATCGCGACAAGGTCCATGCGATCGCATAGGCTAAATTTCTTCTGCAATTTTTCTGAAAAATCTACTACCTTCAAACATGGGAATTAGTCCGTTTAACCACCCGAATCCATCCCGGCCCCCGGGACCTCAACCAAAAACACAACCTACTCTAAAACACCATACGAACTTGTTCCAATCATAAAAACACATACAACAACACAAGAATCATCAAATTACCACGGATTCAAGCCTAAATTTTCTTAAAACTTCCGAAACTTATATTCGATCAAAAACCCGACCAAACGACGTCCAAATGACCTGAAAATTTGCAGACAT
>MU699410.1:0-21844 GCA_026770625.1 Nicotiana glauca | reverse complement strand
CAACACACCATCACCATCAATAATCACATCCCTGGCATCATCGTGCTGAACCCTGTCCTTGAGGACAAGCAAATGTGGATCATCATACTGACGCTCTCTGATGCGATCATACAAGGAGGACCGAGAAACAACACAAGCCAACACCCGACTCGGCTTTGAAATATCCAATATCACCATCCGATTAGCCAACGCTCGAACATCAACTGCGAAGGGTCTCTCCCCAACTGGAATATATGCCAAGCTACCCATACTAACTGCCTTCCGGCTCAAAGCATCAGCCATTACATTGGCCTTCCCCGGATGATACAATATGGTAATATCATTATCCTTTAGCAAATCAAGCTACCTCCGCTGTCTCAAAATTAAGATCTTTCTATTTGAACAGATGCTGAAGGCTGCGATGATCAGTATACACCTCACAGGAAACACCATACAAGTAGTGCCTCTAAGTCTTCAGAGCATGAACTATAGCTGCTAACTCCAAATCTTGCACAGGGTAGTACTTCTCATGGGGATTCAAATGATGAGAAGCGTATGCAATAACTCTACCCTCCTGCATCAGCACACATCCGATGCCAACTCTCGAGGAATCACAATACACGGTGTAGAAACCTGAAGCTGATGGCAATATCAGAACTANCCATCTTTCTTTTTCACAAATAAGACCGGTGCACCCAACGGTGACACACTAGGACGAATAAACCCCTTATCTAGGACTTCCTGAAGCTGCTCCTTCAACTCCTTCAACTCAGCTGGTGCCATACGATAGGGAGGAATAGATATAGGATGAGTGCCCTGCACCAGATCAATACCAAAATCAATATCCCTGTCTGGTGGCATGCCTGGCAGGTCTGCTGGGNGAGCCGTGGTCAATGCTGTCTTGAGCTTCTGAAAGCTCTCCTCACACTCCTTGGACCACACAAATGGAGCACCCTTATGAGTCAACTTAGTCAAGGGTGATGCAATAGAAGAAAATCCCTGAACAAACCGGCGATAATACCCTTCCAACCCAAGGAAACTACGGATCTCAGTCGCTCAGGTCGGTCTAGGCCAGCTCTGCACCACCTCTATCTTCTTCGGATCCACCTGTATACCATCACTGGACACCACGTGTCCCAGAAAAGCCACAGACTCAAGCCAGAACTCACACTTGGAGAACTTTGCATAAAGCTTCTCCTCCCTCAATCGCTGCAATACTACTCTCAGATGCTGAGCATGCTTCTCCTGGCTACGAGAGTACACCAGGATGTCATCAATAAATACAATCACAAAAGAATCCAGATACGGCCGGAACACGCTGTTCATCAAATGCATGAACGCGACTGGGGCATTAGTCAGCCCAAAAGACATAACTAGAAACTCATAATGCCCATATCTCGTCCTGAAAGCTGTCTTCATAATATCAGAATCTCTAATCTTCAGCTGGTGATAGCCTGAACGGAGGTCAATCTTCGAGAATACCCTTGCTCCCTGGAGTTGATCAAACAAATCATCAATACGGGGTAGTGGATACCTATTCTTCACTGTCACCTTGTTCAGCTGCCTGTAATCAATACACATTCTCATTGAGCCATCTTTCTTTTTCACAAATAAGACCGGTGCACCCCACGGTGACACACTAGGACGAATAAACCCCTTATCTAGGAGTTCCTGAAGCTGCTCCTTCAACTCCTTCAACTCAGCTGGTGCCATACGATAGGGAGGAATAGAGATAGGCTGAGTGCCCGGCACCAGATCAATACCAAAATCAATATCCCTGTCCGGTGGCATGCCCGGCAGGTCTGCTGGAAACACATCTGGAAAATCCCTCACAACGGGAACAGAATCAAGGCTAGGAGTCTCAGCTCCAACATCTCTCACAAATGCCAAATATGATAAACATCCCTTCCCAACCATTCGCTGGGCCTTCAAGAAAGAGATTACACTGCTGGGTACATAATCAGTCATACCACGCCACTCGATCCTTGGAATACCCGGCATAGCCAATGTGACTGTCTTGGCGTGACAGTCTAGAATAGCATGGCACGGAGATAGCCAATCCATGCCTAGAATAACATCGAAATCAACCATACTCAATAGCAGTAAGTCAACTCGGGTCTCTAGACCCCCAATAGTAACAAGACAGGACCGATATACATGGTCCACAATGATAGTATCGCCCATCGGGGTATATACGTGCACAGGTAACGCCAGACACCCTCGGGTTGTCCCCAAATGATGAGCAAAGTATGAAGATACATAGGAATATGTGGAGCCAGGATCAAATAGAACTGAGGCATCCCTGTGGTAGACTGAAATAATAGCTATGATAATAGCATCCGAAGCAACAGTATCTGAACGGCCCTGGAGAGCATAGAATCGGGCCTAACCACCACCCGATCGGCCTCCCCCTCTGGGGCGACCCCTAGCTGCTTGACCCTCACCCATAGCTGGCGGGGCGGGTGCTGAAGATACTGGGCCAGAAGATGAGGGCTGGCCCCTCAGTGGAGATGAACTAGATGCACGGCGGGGACACTCCCTTCGCATATGCCCGAACTCACCACACTCATAACAACTCCTGAGTGTTGGTAACTAGGATTAATGGGAACCCCTCGTGCCAGAGTGGCTAGCTGATGCACTCGGCCGGGATGAACCTTGAACTAATGGGGCATGAGACGAACTCTGCGCTGGAAGTGCAATAATAGATGGCTGACTATGCGGAGAGCCCTGATAACCCCGACCAGAAATGACCCACGATACTCTGAGCGAGCTGATTGATGAGGCCTGGAAGATCAACCTCTGTTCTGCTGAACCTGGCCCCTAGACGGAGCACCACTGAAGCTACCTAATCCTCGAGGCCTCTTGGCCTCCCTCTCCTCTCTCTCCTGACGGCGAGGCATCTCAATATCACGAGCAATATCAACTGCATCCACAAAGGTATGGCTCAGGATCCTCTCTCGAGTCATCAAAATACGGATGGGTTAAATGAGTGCGTCTACAAATCGCCTGATCCTCTCCTGATCAGTCGAAACCATCCATGGAGCATAACGAGCTAACTCTGAGAATCTCACCTCATACTGCGTCACCGACATATCTCCCTGACGGAGCCACTCAAACTACCTACACAGCTCCTCTCGCTGCGACCGTGGTACCCACTTCTCTAGAAAAATAGTGGAGAACTCCTGCCATGTCAACGGTGCTGCACCTGCCGGCCTGCGGCACTCATATGCCTCCCACCATGTAAAGGCTGCTCCTGAGAAATGAAAGGTGGTAAATGATACACCAATCGACTCTAGGATCCCTGCTGTACGGAGCACGTCGACAGTTATTGAGAAAACCCTGGGCGTCCTTGCCCGGAATACCATTGAATGTAGGAGGTGAAAGCCTGCTGAACCTCTCAAGACGACGCTGCTCATCTTCTGGCATAACTGGAACCATAACATCCTGAACCAGTGCAACCGGCTGAACTGGGGCCACTGGCTGGACTGGGGCAACCTGCTGAACTGATGGCGCCTCTGGTGTCTGTAGACCCTGCACTACCTGCTCTGGGGTGCGAGCTGCGGGGGTCTGATGACCACCCCCGGTTTGAGATGTAGCTGTTGCTGTAGTGGCCGAGGCTGCCCGTGCCGGGCCATTGCAAACCGATAAAATCTGAGCTAGGGCCTCCTGAAGACCCGGAATCATAATAGGCACAGTTGGTTCCTGAGCAGGTGCTGCTGGAGTCTCTACAGCTGGAGGCTGATCCTGAATAGGGGCAACTGGTGGGTCAACTAGTGCTCTGACTCGACCACGACCACGGCCGCGTCCACGGCCTCTAGTGGGTGGCACTGATGGTCGTCTGCCACATCCGGTAGTACGTGTTCTCACCATCTACGAGAGAACAGAGTATAGAATTTTAGTTCTCGGATCAACAAAGTCGCACGACAAGAATTCCAAAAATATGAAGTGTTTCCTAAGGGTTCTGTAGCCTCTCAAGGATAAGTACAGACGTCTCTATACCGATCCGCGATACTGTACTAAACCGGCTCATGACTCGCGAGACCTGGTAACCTAGGCTCTGATACCAACTTGTCACGACCCAAACCCCGGTCGTGATGGCGCCCAACACCTTGTAAGGCCAGCCCGACCATTTCACATTTCCATTCAAATTATTAACTAAAAATTTCCAATTTAAGCATAAACTCTTGTTTTTCATAATAATAATAAAGTGAGCACGGAAAACAAAATAACCAAAATAACAGCCCATAAAGATCTGGCGTCACAAGTCCGAGCCTCTAAATATAACGGAATAATATCCTATACATGTCAAGTCTAATGCAGGAGTAAATAAAATAACAAAAGGAGAGATCGGGTCCTGCGGACGCCGGCAGCTACCTCGATAACTCCGCGATTAGACTGATGCAGCAACAAGATATCAACTATCCTCTTGGATCCCTGTATCTGCACACAAGGTGCAGGGAGTAGAGTGAGTACTCCAACTCAGTGAGTAACAGCAATAAATAATAACTGAAGGACAGAAAACCTATAAGAACACTATGCAGTTCTATAAATAACAGTACGGGTCGGAGCATTTCAAAAAGGGGAAAAATCGAGTACCAGTCTCCTACAGTCCAACAGTTATCCAACACTGCTGCGGCGCGCAGCCCGATCCGATATAATATATATAGTGCTACGGCATGCAGCCCGATCCAATATAATATATAAATTGCTACGGCGTGCAGCCCGATCCAATATAATAGTAAACTACGCTCACTGGGGGTGTGTGCAGATTCTGGAGGGGCTCCTTCAGCCCAAGCGCTATAATACTGCAGCGTGCAGTCCGATCCATATATATATCACTGCGGCGTGCAGTCTGATCCATATATATATATTATTACGGCGTGTAGTGTGATCTATATATATATATATATATATCATATATATAATTACTGCGGCGTGCAGTCTGATCCATATATATATATTATTACGGCGTGTAGTGTGATCTATATATATATATATATATATCATATATATAATTACTGCGGCGTGCAGTCTGATCCATATATATATATTATTACGGCGTGTAGTGTGATCTATATATATATATATATATATCATATATATAATTACTGCGGCGTGCAGTCTGATCCATATATATATATTATTACGGCGTGTAGTGTGATCTATATATATATATATATATATCATATATATAATTACTGCGGCGTGCAGTCTGATCCATATATATATATTATTACGGCGTGTAGTGTGATCTATATATATATATATATATATCATATATATAATTACTGCGGCGTGCAGTCTGATCCATATATATATATTATTACGGCGTGTAGTGTGATCTATATATATATATATATATATCATATATATAATTACTGCGGCGTGCAGTCTGATCCATATATATATATTATTACGGCGTGTAGTGTGATCTATATATATATATATATATATCATATATATAATTACTGCGGCGTGCAGTCTGATCCATATATATATATTATTACGGCGTGTAGTGTGATCTATATATATATATATATATATCATATATATAATTACTGCGGCGTGCAGTCTGATCCATATATATATATTATTACGGCGTGTAGTGTGATCTATATATATATATATATATATCATATATATAATTACTGCGGCGTGCAGTCTGATCCATATATATATATTATTACGGCGTGTAGTGTGATCTATATATATATATATATATATCATATATATAATTACTGCGGCGTGCAGTCTGATCCATATATATATATTATTACGGCGTGTAGTGTGATCTATATATATATATATATATATCATATATATAATTACTGCGGCGTGCAGTCTGATCCATATATATATATTATTACGGCGTGTAGTGTGATCTATATATATATATATATATATCATATATATAATTACTGCGGCGTGCAGTCTGATCCATATATATATATTATTACGGCGTGTAGTGTGATCTATATATATATATATATATATCATATATATAATTACTGCGGCGTGCAGTCTGATCCATATATATATATTATTACGGCGTGTAGTGTGATCTATATATATATATATATATATCATATATATAATTACTGCGGCGTGCAGTCTGATCCATATATATATATTATTACGGCGTGTAGTGTGATCTATATATATATATATATATATCATATATATAATTACTGCGGCGTGCAGTCTGATCCATATATATATATTATTACGGCGTGTAGTGTGATCTATATATATATATATATATATCATATATATAATTACTGCGGCGTGCAGTCTGATCCATATATATATATTATTACGGCGTGTAGTGTGATCTATATATATATATATATATATCATATATATAATTACTGCGGCGTGCAGTCTGATCCATATATATATATTATTACGGCGTGTAGTGTGATCTATATATATATATATATATATCATATATATAATTACTGCGGCGTGCAGTCTGATCCATATATATATATTATTACGGCGTGTAGTGTGATCTATATATATATATATATATATCATATATATAATTACTGCGGCGTGCAGTCTGATCCAATACATGTATATGTATATACTGCTGCGGCGTGCAGCTCGATCCGGTATATATCAAATACCTCACTGTGGGGTCCTTGACCCCTCTCAGTCAATATAGACTTGGCCACTCGGGCCCACTCAGCTAAAACGGGGTATTCAACCCTAGGTATTTCTCATTTAGAGGGCAATTTGCTAATACCGATTCATATTATGTTTTACAGTTAAGAATACGACTGAGAGTATGTGTTCAACAGGTAAGGTGTGGTCAATTAAGTTAACAGGCTCCCGTATAGGATCTACAGATCGGTACAAGGCCCTAAACATGGAAACTAGCCCAAAATATACGGATATAAGCTCATCCTCAATCAAAAAGTGCAGTACACCATCAATCGGGATGGACCAAGTCCGAATCCCCAGCCACCATATCACCACGCTCATCACGCGGCGCGTGTTTCATCTCACATAGAACCGTATAGTGCAAATACGGGGTTTCAAACCCTCAGTATATCATTCATAACCATTACTCACCTCAAACCGGCCAAAATCCTAGCCCGCCTTGCGCTTTCCTCGCAAATCGACCTCCTCGAGTGTAGAATCTGATCAAAACCACAGGGAATAGGTTATAATAAGCTAATGGGACATAACTCAATTGAAAGAACTCGAAAAACACCCAAAAACATGAAGTTGGTAAAACCTGAGACCCGGGCCCACTTGTCGAAAAATTACGAAATTTACATTTTCGGAATCCTCGTCTCGCCACGAGTCCGTACATATATAATTTATCAAAATCGGAGTTCAAATAGACCACCAAATCCCAAATTTATATAGCAAGAATCCAAGCCCTAAGTTCTTCAATTTATATCCAAATTTAGAGAATTACTAGATGATTCTTTGATTAAATGACGTATTAAGGCCATGAGACTTACCTCCAATCACTTCCTGATGAAATTCTCTTCAAATCCTATCAACTAGCTCTCAAGGTAGTGCAAAAATGGAGAAACTAATGAGGGGGTCGCAACTGAAATTTTTCATTAAAAGCCTTCTGTTTTGCCCAGATTTATCCTATGCGATCGCAGCCCTAGGCATGCGATCGTGATGAACAAGTTTTTAAGAATTCAAAATCCTTCTATGCGATCGCGACAAGTCCCATGCGATCGCAATGCACAACTACCAAACAGTACGCGATCGCGTCCAATACTATGCGAACGCGTAGTGTAAATCCAACTGCCCTGAATTTCCTCTTAGGCGAACGCAGAGACATCCATGCGATCGCGTTTCTCTGCTGTCCAGCTCTATGCGATCGCGACAAGGTCTATGCGATCGCATAGGCTAAATTTCTTCTGCAATTTTTCTGAAAAATCTGCTACCTTCAAACATGGGAATTAGTCCGTTTAACCACCCGAATCCATCCCGAGGCCCTCGGGACCTCAACCAAAAACACCGACATACTCTAAAACACCATACGAACTTGTTCCAATCATAAAAACACATACAACAACACAAGAATCATAAAATTACCACGGATTCATGCCTAAATTTTCTTAAAACTTCCGAAACTCATATTCGATCAAAAACCCGACCAGACGACGTCCAAATGACCTGAAAATTTGCAGACGTGTCTAAAATCACATAACAAAGCTAGTGCAACTCTCGGAATTCCATTCCGACCCTCGGATGAAAATCTTACCTATCAACCGGAATTCGCCAAAATTCCAACTTCGCCAATTCAAGCCTATTTCTACACCAGACCTCCAAATTCGATTCCGATCGCTTCCCTAAGTCACAAATCATACCCCGAAGCTAACCCAATCACCGAAATTCCCATCTGAGCCCTACAACCACATAGTGAACTTTCAGTTGACTTTTCTAAAACAAACTTCCTTCTAGGAGGCTATGTGCCTCGTTTTCAACTAAAACCAACTCGATTACACCCGATAAACTCTAATACCGATATTGAAACATGAAGCAACATAATAAGGGGGAAACGGGGAGGTAGATCACGTGATGACGGGCCGGGTCATCACAGCGCTCCCAACTCCAGAATCACCATACGTAGCTATTCCTAGTCTCAGAATTCCAAACGGACATCGATAACACTAAAATGCACTTCCAACCAATCTTATGAAATTTCTTCCAAAATGCTAACTTCCACAATAGGCGCCAAAACGCTCCCGAGTCATCCAAAACCCGGTTCGGGCATACACCCAAGTCATAAATCATCATACGAACCTGCTGGAACCTTCTGATCTTGATTCCGAGGTCGTTAGCTGAAAAATCCAATCCTAGTTCATTCTTTCAACCTTAAGCTTCCAAAATCGGAAGTCTCTTCCCAAACCAACTCCGAACTTCTCTAAATTCAATTCCGACCACGCTTACTAGTCATAAGACCTGAAATGAAGCTGCTCATGGCCTCAGACTGCTGAACAACGCGCTAGGGCTCGAAATGACCGATCGGGTTGTTACACTGACCGTAAAAGCTGAAGGCCTGGAGTGGATGGGAGCAGCAGAAGCGGCAAGCGGTCCGCAAAAGCGGGACCAGAAAGCGGATAGGGTTCCGCTGAAGCGAAAATGTTGGGCAGTAGGCTTGTTTTAAAATCGTGATTGGCGGTTCGTTTCTCTCATTTTTCATGACTTTGGCAATTTTTGGGAGGATTCAAGAGAGGTTCTTCATCAACAATGTTAAGGTAAGTTATTTCTACCTATTATGAGTTAAATACATTAATTATGTATGGATATTAGTATGAAAATGGGTAGAAAATTGAGGGTTAGAGGAAGACCTATAAATATTGTATTCTTGGAATTTAGCCACGATTTTCAGTATGGAATGAGGAGAAAATCATATATTTGAGTTCCTAAGGTCATGGGTAAGCTTTATCTTCGAGAAATTTCAGAATCCGGGCACATGGGCCCGAGGGCATTTTGGTCACTTCAGTAAGCGGAGTTGGGAATTTGTATAATTTGAATTATTAAAAAGTATTTGAGCATGTTCTCATCAGTTTGTCGTTAATTGGTTAGTTTTGGTGCATTGTGTGTCGGTTCAAGCCTTCGGAAGAATGAAGAATGTCGGTTTTGAGTCTTCGAAGCGAGGTGAGTATCCTTTCTAATCTTGTGAGGGGAAATTTACCCCATAGGTGTGTTAAATTGGTTATGTGATCCTATTTTGGGGGCTACGTACGCACGAGGTGACGAGAGTCCATTCGTAGCTACTATTATGCTATTGTCCGGGTAGTCTAGGACCCAAAAAGCATGTTACACTTGGATTACTGTGAACCCATTGATAGTTTGAATTGTTTAAATCACCTTTGATTAGTAAACGAATTTAAAAAGAGATTAAGCATCATTCCTGAATTGTTAAAAAGAGAAATTTGTCTATTTGGTTGATTATACCCGATAAGCTCTTAGTTTCCTACTTGAGCATGTATTTTATGTGTGCCTGTGTCGCATGGATGATTCGCGAGCAGGATATGTGTTTATTTATGGAACGGGCCGAACGCCTTTGTAAGAATAGATGCATCTACGGTTCGTGTCGCTTGACCCTCGGCAGTGCACAATTTACATTGCTGTTGGAGCGGGCCGTCGACCTCGGCATGATTTGCGCATGTCTGTGTTGTTGTCTTGAACTTCATTAAGTTATTATTGCCCTTTGGTGGCTTAAAAAATATTTGGAATATATTTAAAGAGAAATTCTGAAATTTACCTATGAAGGAATTACGTGTTTACTTGTTTCCTCTAGCTGGATTAGAATCATATTTATAAAATAAATCCATTGTTTAATATGTGTATGGAGGATAAATAATCATTGGACTATTAGGGAGTGTCAGAGTTGACCATCTCGTCTCTACCCCTTCGGGATTAGGAGGGACACTCACTGAGTACACGTTGATTACGTACTCATACTACACTTTCGTGCATTTTTTTTGCACAGGTATATATACCTCTAGCAGCCTATTGGGCATAGCAGCATGGATGACGCTGGGACTAGGTGAGCTGCATTGTTCGAGGTGACCCGCAGCTAGTGTAGTTCCTTTTTGTATTTTTATCTTATTCCCTGTCCACTGTATTTCGGACAAGTGTTGTATTTTATTCTCCTTATTAATAGTTGCTCATGCACTTGTGACACCGGGTTTCTGGGATGGTTTTCGAAGGAATATAATATTGCTATTATTTAAATTTGAATTCGGGTAGTGATCTTTATTTATGAAAAATGTAAGGAAAAACCTTAAATTTTCAAAAATATTAAAAGAGGATTTAATTGATAATTCTTGTTGGCTTGCTTGACAGAAGTGTCCGGTGCCACCACGATCCTTAGTGGATTTTGGGTCGTGACATAAAACCTGGGTATTTGTTCAAGACCGTATATCCGAGTGGACAACTCGAGCCGATGAGGGGTCTACGTACCGGGGACCCGCAAGATCGTCTGGCTTAGTAACTTGTCCGAGCCTCTTTCTTATTCCAAGGTATGACACTAACAGAATAGGGAGTCTCGACCAGCGAGCATATCCCCGAAGTTAAGAAGAGAAGGGTTTCGCAACAGTTTATATGTACAGTTCAAATAATATCAAAGCGGTCAAAGCATCATTTTGCACAGTGAGCCCAACAGGTAAAAATATCAGATAATAAATAAAGACAAATACAACAATTATTCTTAGCTCGAATTCTTGAACCCTAAACAAAAAGTTCGGGGTTCATGTCCCCAGCAGAGTCGCTAGAACTGTCACACCTCCTTATTACCTACATCCTTGGAAGGGGTATAATAAAATTGAGTTTTTTCAATTAAAGGACAATCGAAACGGGATTTATTTTAAGAGTTCAGAGTCGCCACTTGGGAGATTTATGGTGTTCCAAGTCACCAGTTTTAAATCCCGAATCAAGGAAATGGTTGACTCTGTTTAACAGTCCGCGAACACGGAAATCCGGGTAATGAATTCTATTAACCCGGGAGAAGGTGTTAGGCATTCCCGAGTTCCGTGGTTCTAGCACGGTCGCTCAACTGTTTTAATTGGCCTATTATCTGATTTTAATACATGTTTTAACCTATGGTTTAATTTTAACTTTAACCGCTTTATTTAATTATTTTTAAAGGAAAATTGCAACATTATTTAAAATACGTCTCGAACTGCGTCACATAAATGCATACGCGACTCTCGACATATTTTATCTAACATTGTTAGGATTTGGATTTGGGTCGCATAAATGTTCATCCGAGTTTAGGAAGGTAAATTATTAAACAGCGCGCTTAAAACAACTATGCATTATTCAAGTTTGCGAGGGCCATGAAAAATTCAACTAAATGGCATACCTCAATTTCTAAAGGATTAAAATTAATTAAGTGAGGGCCATAAGTTTTGAAATTTTATTTGGTGGAGGAAACAAAATTAATTAGCTAAGGAAAAACTAGCTATCTTATTTACTGGTCTACTATGTTGGGCATCGCAATTTGAACTTATTTGAGCCCAATTCTATTAGTACTATCTTACTCATCTGCTTTTAGAAAAGGTTACTTTTTAAAATGATAATATTCTGAATTAAGAGACTATTATCATGATACTCATTCAATCATCCAAAGGCAACTACAAGTAAAACTAAGAATACTACAACACTAAAATGGACAACAAAACATAATATACGAACAAAAATAAAATATTTTTAAATTAATTTATAACAAGGCAAATTAGTAACAATAAGTGAAAAACATGATTTCAGTTTTTTAAGAAAAGTTAAAATTATTAACATAACCAAACAAAGGGAATTAAATACTTAAGCTCAGTACCATAATAATGAAACCACATCACTACACTGATCAAACATTCATCAATTAAAAATCATATATTAACGTGCTTAAAAGTAACTATAGGGGAAGATTGTCCTCAACGTTGAATATGGTGTTTTACATCTTCAAAATCCAAAACAAACGTGACCATGAACGAGCAACTCGACTTAACCTCGAACGAAAACCCCCGCAGAACTGATCCGAACTTGACACCGTTTGAGATTCCACAAAAATAAACGGGCAGAAATGAGTTATATGATGAGGAAGATGGCGTTAAGGGTTGCTGCTTGAAAAATGGAGAAGAAGAAGCTCTCTTGCTTGAAAAAACTGGAGAAGAAGCTCAAGGGAGGGGGAAGTCTCGTCAAGAAGACGAAGTGGTTTGTCCGTGTATATCTAGTGTACATAGAGTGTATACCCCTGTCCCCGTTAAGAAGAAGCCATCCCCTTTATTTCGTCTCTTTTTTTTTTGAACCTCTCCCCAGCAGAATGGGTAGGTCCCCCTTTTTAAAATTATCCTACACTCCCTCTCTCTTTCACCCAAAATCCTCTCCTCCTCTCAACATGTTGTGCCCTTTTTTCCCCTCTCCAATAAAGAGACCACTAAGGGGCACTAATTGCCAATTTTTCATACCTCAATATCGAAGGAGATGACTAAGGTTTTCTTGGTAAGGTGGGGTCCAAAATTTTTCTTCTTTTTCAGTGTATATTGAATATATATCGAGAGTATCCAGTGTATATTTCAGCCCTTAAATAAGCATTTAGTTAGTGTCATTCCCATTATCAATTCAACTTTTTCATTTTTAATTATCCACTTAACCTAATTAGTACAATTTTAACCCTGCCATTATAGAAGTTTCTTAAGTAGGTGAATACCTCTTTTATTAATTTTTTTTTCTTTTTTTTAAAATAAAAATCTAAATCAATTCCTAACCCCAAATTATCCTAGAAAATTAATTTAATTAACCCTAATAATTATTACAACTAATTAAAACCAAATTAAAGGAAAATCAACAAAATTCAAATCTGAAAATAAAATAATGCAAAATAAACTTTTTTTTTCGTGATTTTTCCATTTTTTGTAAAATAGATAAATTACTAACTGATTAAAATTAAATCCTAAATGCAAATACGACATATTTTTTTTGTATTTTCAAAATTATGTAAAAATAAAGATAAAGTACTATTTTTGTAATAATTTTTTTTTAGCTTTTTGAAAGGTATATAAACTAAAAACAACCAAAAAGAAGAAATATTTTTGTAATTTTTATTTTTGTGATAAAATAAAGTAAAAGGGGAAAAACTAGTTAAAATAACTATATTAGACCTAAACTAAATATTTAACTACAAAAACGTATAAATCTTGGGGAGGGTAAAAAATAACATGTCTACATATGGTGCTTATCAACCTTTACTTTCTCTTGGGACATGGAGGAGCAACTAAATATACTTCAAATGTGGCGACCCAAAGGGTCATCACCTGTTTTCTCTTTCATTCCGTGCTTTTGAGGCTCTGAAAACCTCATTTTTACTTTCCTCGATTTGTGTGCGTAGTTCGGGCGCGTAGCCGAAAAGGTTAAATATGAATTTTGTGTAAAAATTGATGAATTTTGATATTAATATGATTAGAGTTGACTTTGATCAATATTTTTGGAAAACTGACCCCGGACCCGTGATTTGACTGTCCCGGAGGGTCCATAGAAAAATATGGGACTCGAGCGTATGCCCGAAATCAAAATCCGAGGTCCCAAGTCCGAGAAATGAATTTTTGTGTGAAATTGTTTTTTGAAATTAATTAAGGAAAATGGAAAGCAAATTTGATTAGAAGGCTATGGTATCGGGCTCGTATTTTGGTTGCGATGCCCGGTACAAGTCTTATATGTAATATAAGCGCTTTCTATAAGGTTTGGTTGAAAACGTACGTCATTTGACGTGTTTCGGACTTGAAATGGAATTATGGATTTTGAGGCTTAACTTGAGGTAATTGATGTTATTTTGGTGATTTGATCACTCGAGTAAGTCCGTAAGATGTTTTTCAGATTGTGTGTACGTTTGGTATGGAGCCCCGAGGGCTCGGGAGATTTTGGATAGGCCGCGAGTGCATTTGAACCTTTGGAAAACTAGCTGATGCACTTCAGACCTACAAGCTTCACATTTGCGAAGCCTGGTTCGCAAAAGCGGTATTCGCAAATGCAAAAGTCCCATCGCAAAAGCGAAGATGTCCTAGGGCTGACAGTCTCGCAATTGCGAGATTTTCCTTCACAAATGCGAAGTGTTCCTGTCCGTAAAAAGCGACGCCTGAGGTCGCAAATGCAAGACCTGGGGAAAATGCGGGAGATCGCAATACGAACAATCCCTTCCCTATTCCCAAGCCTGCTGGGTTCGTAATTTCACAATTCCCATATCTGAAGCCTGCATTTTTCATACTTAGACGAATTTTCAACCCGTTTCTTCATTCTTTCAAACTCAAACACTCCATAGGCGATTTTCCAAGAAAACTTTCTTCCCAAAATTATTTATAAGTCGATTTTTAATTAATTCCCTCAATCTTTAACATCATTAAACAAGTTTTCATCTTAAAATAAAGGATTTTCATGGGTGAAAATGGGGATTTTGGGTTGAACCTAGGTTTTCTTCAAATTGGGGAGTTTGAACTCAATTTGAGGTCCGATTTCAAAACAAATCATAGATATGAACTCGTGGGGGAATGGATAATCGGTTTTTGGTTCGAACCTCGGATTTTGACCATGTGGGCCCGGGGGCGTTTTGGGAATTTTTGAGTAAAACTTAGGGAGATTCAATTTCACGCATTCAAATTGATTCGATTAGCATTTGTTGATACATTCAAGTAATTAGTGACTAGATTCGAGCTGTTTGGTGGTGAATTCGAAGGGTAAAGCTATACTAGAGGCTTGAGTTGAGTTTGGAGCATTTGAGGTAAGTGTTTGGTCTAACTTTGGCTTGAGGGAATAGGAGTAGAGTCTTATTTGCTAATTGCTATTTATCGAGTACGGTGTATAGACATGGTGACGAGTATCTATACACTGGTGTCGAGCATGACCGTGAGTCCTAAATTGCTAAATTATCGAATTCTTAATTGTTATTTATGAGGACTTTGTTGGAAATCTTTAACATTGAGCTAGTAATTGTTGAGACTAAGTATTGATTTAATTGTGTTAAGTAGAAATTGAATAAGTTTGGTTATAGTTGGATCTCCCTTGCGTGGATAGTTTATTATATTATCTTGTTCCCTTGCCGGGATTATTTTGTGTATTGTGTTGAAAGAAATAGGATCGTGTGGTGCGCCGGCACGAGATATTATGAAATGGGAGCGAGTGTTATGCCTACCACGTGACGTTATGAAATGGAATCGAGTGGTACGCCTACCATGTGGTGTTATGAAATAGGATCGAGTATTATGCCTACCACGTGATATTATGAAATGGGATCGAGTGGTATGCCTACCATGTGATATTATAATACGTGATCGAGTAGTACGCCTACCACGTGATATTATAATATGGGAGCGAGTGGTACGCCTGCCACGTGATATTATGAAATGGGATCGAGTGGTACGCCTACCATGTGACATGAGGAAATGGGATCATGTTGCACTCTTGCAACGAGAGAACATTGGACAAGTGAAAGTGGTTTGTTTTCCCCTTATTCTGTGTTAGAAGAAATCAGATGTAGTTTCTTGTATTATTCCTGATAATCTGTTTTATCTGCTACCCTATAAGCATGTTCCCCTCCTACTTTTAATTGTTTACTTTCCGCTGTTATTTTGTTTTACTTGTATATATATCTGCACATGTTTATCTGGTAGTCTAGTCTAGCCTCATCACTACTTTGCCGAGGTTAGGCTAGGCATTTACCAGCACATGGGGTCGGTTGTGCTGATGCTACACTCTATGCATCTTTTTGCACAGATCACGGCGCTGGAGCAACAGCTTTTGGACAACAGTAGGAGCGTTTGGAGTTGACTTCAGTCCAGAGATTCTGAGGTGGCCTTGCTGACGTCTGTATGGCTCGTAGTCTCTTCTATCCTTATTTCGTTTGTTGTCCTTGTACCGGAAGAAATAGTATTGTATTTTATTCAGACTTTGTTTTTATTACTCTATAGACTTTCGTGAGTTAGTGACTCCAGTATTGGGTAGAGGTTGTAATTGAATTTCCACACTTGTTTTCAGTTCATTTATGTTTAAGACTTCCGCTTTTATATTAATTATCTCGTTGTCTCAATATTATCGACGTTTTCCTAAGAATGTATATAGTTAATTGGCTTGCCTAGTTCCTATTAGTAGGCTCCATCACGACTTCTGAGGGTGGGAAATATGGGTCGTGACAAGTTGGTATCAGAGCACTAGGTTACATAGGTCTCACAAATCATGGACAAACTCAGTAGAGTCTGAGGGATTGGTACAGAGACGTCTGTATTTATCCCCCAGAGGCTACAGAATTAGGAAAGTTTCACATTTGTTCTTTCTTGTCGTGCGATTCTGTTTCTCAAATACTGATGGTCTTTCTACTCTGTTCTTTCGCAGATGGTGAGAACACGTGCTTCCTCTTCTACCGCGCAGTAGCCCAAGCCCCCGGCAGCAGCTTCTACGAGGGGCAGAGGGCGAGTCGAGGCCGTTCCAGAGGCCGAGGCAGGGACAGATCTCAGCCCAGGGTAGCAGTCCCAGAGGTGGAGCCTCATGTTCAATATAATGAGAAGGTTCCAGCCCCAGCAGCTCCGGTGGGCCAAGCTCAGGTCCTAGAGGGGTTCATAGCCACCCCATTTCTTCAAGACACTTTGGTCAGATTGGTAGTCATTGTGGAGAGCGTCTCTCGAGCGGGTTTGCTTCTAGTAGCACCAGCCACTTCTTAGGCTGGAGGAGGAGTTTAGACTCCCGCTACACATACTCCTAAGCAGGTAGCTCCCCAGGCTCAGGTTCCAGTGGTTCAGCCAGCTGTGACTCTTCAGCTGGTTATTGTGACCCAGGCAAGCAATGGAGCGACTATGTCTACAGATGCTCTGTCAAGGCTTTATAAGTTCTCCAATCTCTTCACCAAAACATTCAGCGGTACTTCTTTAGAGGATCCACAAGATTTCTTATTTAGCTGCCATGAGATCCTTAGGACTATGGGTATTATGGAGACCAATGGGGTCGACTTCGCCACATTTTGACTAGCAGGATCTGCCAAGACTTGGTGGAGGGACTATTGTTTATCCAGACCAGCAGGGTCACCATCATTGACTTGGGACCAGTTTGCAGAGTTGTTTTTGGAGAAGTTTTTCCTAGTTACTCAGCGAGAGGCTCTTCACAGGTAGTTCGAGCGCTTCCAACAGGGCTCTATGACAATCACTCAGTATGAGACCCGGTTCATTGATCTGGCATACTATGTTATTGTTATACTCCCTACCGATAGAGATAGGGTGCGGAGATTTATTGATGGATTGATTTATCCAATTCGTCTCCAAATGGCTGTGGGAGCCGGGAGTGAGATTCCTTTTTAGGAGGCGGCTAATGCGGCCCGTAGAGTTGAGATAGCTCTTGCACGGAGGGGAGGGGGCATGGTCATGGGTCTGATAAGAGGCCCTATCATGCAGGTAGATTCAGTTGTAGCTCGTCTGGAGGTAAGGATTCTTATGGTAGAGGCCATCCTCCGAGTCCCTTTCAGTCAGCCCTACAGGTCTCACATGGTACTTCATGTGGTCGTGGCTCTCAGCCGCAGTATTCTGACCAGCAGCTTTTCAGTTCACCATCAGCACCTATCAGCGCACCACCACTTCGTTATTCTCAGAAGCCGAGGGCTTGTTTCACGTGTGGCGACACGAGGCACATTGCCAGGTATTGCCCTCGAGCTTCTGACGGCTCTCAGCATCAGAGTTCTTGTGCTATGATTCAGGCACCAGAGGTTCCACAGCCTGCCCAGCCAGCTAGAGGCGGGGGTAGAGGCCATAGAGGTGCAGGTAGAGATCATAGAGCTGGAGCTCGGACCGCCTATCGCACCTCCTTTTTTCGAAAGGACTTATTCGGCTTTTACTACACCCCGGGAAGGGATATGATAAAGAAAGGAGTTTTTCCAAGTTAAGTACAATCGAAACGGGATTCATTTTTTTTTAAATTCAGAGTCGCCACTTGGGAGATTTATGGTGTCCCAAGTCACCGGTTTGAATCCCGAATTGGGGAAAGGTTTGACTCTGTTTAACAGTCGTAAACCAGAAATTCGGGTAAGGAATTCTGTTAATCTGGGAGAAGGTGTTTGGCATTCCCGAGTTCTGTGGTTCTAGCACGGTCGCTCAACTACTGTATTTGGCTATAATTTGATTTTTATACATGTTAACCTATAGTGCAATTTTACTTACCGCTTTTGTCAATTATTATTTATTCGAGAAAGTGAACGTCGTTTAAGATCGTGTTTTCGGATCACGTCACATGAAATGCACCCGAATCCTCGACACAACCCATTCAACATTTTCAGATTTAGATTTGGGTCGCATGAAATGCACACTTGTATTAGGAAGGTAAGATTATTTAAAATCGCGCCTAAAGCGGCTAACGTATTGTTATCTTTTGGGAGGGCCGTGAAATTCGCTAAATGGCCTATCCCGAATACTAAATATTTTAATAAGTAATTAGAAAGGGCCCCGCAACTATATATTTGATTTGGCGAGGCTCGTCTCATTTTATTATTTAAAGGTCAAGCTAAAATAGCTAAGTTTTTCTATTTTTCATCTCTAAAGGTTAATTAATTCATGAATACAATTTCAAATCTCAAATTCAAGTCCAGATTCAAACAAAAGGATAAAACCTTTTAGCTTGAACCCGCTACCTAATTCAAAAGTTGATTTCATATTGATGAATTAATTTCCATTATTCCTAATGTATTTTCAGTATAAAAATTATTCAAAATGCTTTTGGGCCTCAAGAGATTCGGCCCAGTTATGCCGCACAATTTCCAATTCCTAATTATTATTTTTAATATTATTATTTGGGATTTTTGATTCTCAATTAAATTTCAAAGTACTTTTGGGCCTTTAACCTGGCCCAATTATTGGACAAGTGGGGCGAAACACTTTAACTACAGAAGGCAGATTTAGACATTAGACTTTAATAGTCTCCAGATCTGGATCGTGGGCTTATAATAGCCCATAGGCATAATGAACCCGATATCAATTCAGTTAAATCAACTTGATTGCCAATTATTCTATGTATTCAAAATTATAAGCCTAAAATGAGAATATTTATCTAAATCGAATATACATTATTCGACTGAATTTTATCACATATTTTTTGCCCAACTGATTTGTTCAATAATACCGATTTTTTAGTTTGCTATTTTGATAACTCCAATGTAACGACCCGACCGGTCGTTTTTAGAATTTACGCCCCAATCCCCTATTAACTGATGTCCCTAATTTCATTTATGCTATTTTGGTATGCCGGGACGTTCGGTATTAGGACTTGGAGTGTTTTGGGACACTTAGTCCCTAAATGAGAGCTTAAGAGTTGAAAAATGGTCCGTATTCGGAACAGTGTGAATACGACCTCGGAATGGAAATCTGATGGTTCTGTTAGCTCGTTAGGTGATTTCGGGGTTAGGAGCGTGTTCGGAATGTATTTTGGAAGTCTGTAGCTCATTTAGGCTTGAAATGCCGAAGTTTGAATTTTTGAAGTTTCCGGTCCGATAGTGAGTTTTTGATCCGAGGGTTGGATTGGAATTCCGGAAATTGCAGTAACTCCGTCATGTCATTTGGGATGTGTGTGCAAAATTTCAGGTCATTCGGACAAGGTTTGGATAGGTTTTTGATCGAAAGTGTATTTGGTTAGAATTTGAAGTTCATAGGTTTGAATCTTTGATTAATTCGTGTTTACGGCGTTGTGTTCGGTGGTTTAAGGATTGGAGCAAGTTTGAATGATGTTATGGGTCATGTCTGTAGGTTTGGTTGAGGTCCCGGGGGCCTCAGGTGTGTTTCGGATGCTCAACGGAGCATTTTTGCCTTGAAAAGTGTTGCAGATTTTTCCTTCAGTTTTGCTGCAGATTTTCCTTCTATGCGATCGCATCATCACCTCCGCGATCGCATAGTGTATTGCAGAGGGGTCCCAATTTCCTTACACGCGATCGCATACCCTTGTTCGCGATCACATTATTATGCTCCCTCCTCTTCTGCGATCGCATCACTCCCATTGCGATCGCATAGGTCATTTTCCGGGCCTTCCAATTTTACTCTATGCGATCGCATGCCCACTCCTGCGATCGCATATTACAAAATACCTGGGCAGACAAATTTAATCCCAAATTCGAGGGTTTCTTCATTTTANAGACTAATTTCCATGAATCTTCTCTTAATTTCATCCTTTAATTTTAGATTTTCAATGAAAAATGGGTAGAACTTCATAAACCGAATTATTGAGTTTTGAGGGGGTATTTGTCCTCCGATTTGAGAGATTTTTATATGGTTAGACTCCTGAGAGTACGAGGGTTCTGAAAATGTAAAAATTATCCAATTCCGAGACATTGTCCTGAGGGGCGTTTTGGTCATTTTGCCTAATTTTGTGCGTTAGCTTTGAATTAAACAGTAGAATCAGTTGCTTCAGATATTAATTACAATCCATGATTTAATTGAATAGATTTGGGCCATTTGTAGTCAAGAACTCGTGGCAAGAACGTGGTTGCTAATTGATTTTACCCGGTTTGAGGTAAGTATCTTGCCTAACCTTGTGTGGGGGACTTCTCCTTAGGATTTGAGTCTTCTTTGTTAATTGTATTCCTTGCACGCGAGGTGACGAGTGCGTGTTCAGATTTATTTGTGGTAAAGTGATCCTTTAGGCTCTTAGATCTTTGTAATCACCGAATATGAAGTTGTACTTAAATCCTATTACTTGTGTTAGACTAGGAAAGCATGTCTACCTGATGTAATTGCCTGATTGCTAAGTTGTTTAATCGTACTACATGAAGCATGCTAGGCCAGTTCTATCTGCTACTCCATCTTTCATATTTATCCTTTGGTTTATTTCTGGTTGTGACTGCACTTTTATTTTGGGACTATGGGTTCAATTCCCGGAAGGTCCTTTGCTATTGATAAGGTGGACTACGGGTTCGATTCCCGGGAGATCCTAGATATTTAAATATGATGGACTTCGGGTTCAATTCCCGGGAGTTCCACTGGACAGTTGAGGAGAGGGCTAAAGGACGGTATCCTGGGAGACCCTCATTGGTATTGAGATTTAGTGGTGTTTGCCCTGTGTTTCTGTTTTATCCATGTAGTTATTATTGATTTGTTGATTTGCATTATTACACTGGTGCATTTATCATTCTTGTTAGATTTTCACCTTGTTAAATTGTTGATATTGTGATGCACGAGGTTTCTGCCGTGCGGTTGTTGATATTGTGATGCACGACGTTTATGCCGTGCGGTTGTTGATATTGTGATGCACGAGGTTTCTTCCGTGCGGTTGTCGATACTGTGATGCACGAGGTTTCTATCGTGCGGTTGTTGATATTGTGATGCACGAGGTCTTTGCCATGCTATTGTTGTTATTGATGTTTTGCACATGCGGC
>MU699406.1:138475-152120 GCA_026770625.1 Nicotiana glauca | reverse complement strand
ATATATAGAGAGAGAGTTCCCCACCCCCTCCAACGACCCCCCGCCCACCCAATCGGAAAGTCACTGGAACCTTCAGATATACCACAAATGCGGTCAACCAATGCTATGGAGGAAGACAAATCAGAACTAATCTCCTTCAAAGAAGTCCTACTGGATAAGAATCTTGCGTCCTCATCAAGCTATGACCTGCCATAATCTAGTGGCCTTACGCAAGCTTTCGAACTAAATTCGGGAAATATACCTATCTCTTTGTCTATTAAGGACAAAATTAGATTATATAAACCTTGGAAACACTCCTTGATCATCAAATTGTTTGGGGAAAAAATCCCACACCACCTACTCATGGCCAAGCTCTATAGTCTATGGAAACTAGAAGAACCTCTTGCCCAAATTGACCTAGGATGAGAGTTTTTCATCCCAAAATTCAATACAGAGAAGAGCATGAGTAAAGTTCTAAGTGAGGGCCCTTGGTTTGTGGCAAGTCACTTCCTATTTGCATATAGGAACCAAATTTTGTTTCGGCAGCATCCAAGCTTGCCATCACGATGGTTTGGATCAGACTCTCACAACTGCCAACGAAATTCTATGACACAGTCATTCTAGAACAAGTAGGCAACAAAGTGGTCAAGATCCTAAAGATTTATACATGAACTTCCCCCACTCTAAGAGAAAGATATGCCAGAATCTATGTCCATGTTCCTCTAGATATTTTGGTGACAACAAAAGTCATTATCGACACCCACAACTAGGCACTAGTTTATGAAAGGGAAGGGATTATCTATACAGGGTGTGGTAGAATCGGTCATACCCTGAGAAGCTGCAAATTCCGAACATCGGTCACTCAAGGAAAGCTCATCGGCGACACCAACGACGAGGACAACCCAAATGAGCAGATCTGTTAATAGGGCACAATCACCTTCTCAAAACACAAACACCGAACCCACAAGGCCACCCAAAGAAACCCCTTATTAAAGAGGTTTGATGCCTCCTCAAGCAAGTTTCTTGACCCCAAAAATTTTTCAGGCACAAAATCCGGCAATCAGAACCCTTAACACAAATGGTCAGTATGCCCTGGTACCCAATGGACTGCCACTCCACAAAGCCCAAATTACAAATATTGTGGGGCCCACTGGGCACTCTTACAATGATGCCAAATTCGGGCTTCAGAGGCCACAAATTTTGGGCCTGAAACACAGTGGACCATCTCCTCTACAACCCACAAGCCAAACATACACAAGCCCAATTTCATGAATCCTGGGCTAGAAAGGCACTTTGATGCCAATGCAACGTTGACCAAAGATCCCTCCCCTGGGATTAAAGGCACGTGTGATGGTAAAGGGAAAAAGGTATGTTACAATCAAGGGGAAGGGATGGAGCCCACCAGCAATTTGGCTAATGCCCCCCCCCCCCATAATTGAGTAGTATCTCTGATCTCGATATTTACCCAGATTTGGATAACTATACCCTGACATCAGCCCCCTAATAATCACTCTACAATGGGCTAGCCATCTATCCCAACAACCCAACCACTCTCTCCCCCAAACACTCAAACACTGATCAAACCCACCCCGTCTGAACATCTCTCAATAGAGGAAATCCATTGCCTAGGGAAAATCGATCTCATTTTCTCATCAGTGAAGTGACACTGAATGTCATTTCACCAAGATTGAGCAAAGATCTCAATCGACAATTCACGAATCCCAACAGACCCCAAATGCAACTGAAGAGATGCATTCTTTCCCTTGCTCAACCGGAGAACTTCCTAAAAAATCTCCTCCTAATGTCGACTACAAGCAACCCAAACCCTCCACCGAACAACTACCCTCTGACCATGTACACCATCCATTTACCACCCAACTTCATGCCAGAGTCGTGGATGGAGATGGCCTTACAAGGCCACTCTCAGATCCCACACATGATGGTTAGTCCAGTACCTATCTCCATCACCATTTAGGACCCCCATTACTTGGCACGACTAGAAACCCACCTACTGCATCAAGGTTTGTCCTACTTTGGACACCAGCTATGGCAATCCACACTTCCCAAAAGCCTAGTACATGAGTACTCAACAACCCCTCTCAGTGGAGGAGCTCAACTCCCTCATGGGCCAGCTGTGCCAAACAATGCCTTTCTTTTCTCTGATGGATCTGACCAGTCCCCTCCCATCACCAACCTTCACAATGTGGCCCCAAGTGAAACAACCCACTCCCACAATAGTGAATCCAGAAACTCCCCATCCATCAAATCATAATGTAGCTATGGACCTGCTAATAAAGGAGAAGAACCAAACCCTAGGCTATCTAAAGGAATCCAACGTAGACCTAGAAAACATCTTGGAAAAGCTAGGAGTTCCAAAAACATCAGTCCTCCTCATACATAAAGCAATGGTGATTGATTTCAAAGAGTAGTGTGGAGAAATGCTCATTTCTATATGCCCCATAAGGCTAGTAAGATGCAAGCTAAATCTCCAAGCTCCATCATCTCCAAGCTTAGAGAACTCAGCAGTTGCAATAAGCCCTATAACGGGAGGAGTGAAACCAACCCTGGTGGGAAAGGGGAAGGGACTCAAAAGGAAGACCCCAACTCAAAACTAGTTGTTGATGAACTTCTTAATATGGAATGCTATAGGGGCCAGAGGTGCTAAATTCTGTAGACACTGCACCTCCATGGTGAAACTGCACAAGCCGGCAGTCCTTGTCCTCTTGGAGACAAGAATGGTTGACCACACATACTTAACTGCTGAGCTTCAATTCTCAGCACAATTCCAATCCCCAGGTGCTGGCCAATCAGGAGGAATTGTGGTGATGTGGAAAGAAGACCTAGTTACGCTTGAAGAATTCTTTACCACTCCCCAGGGTGTGCATACAATGATCAAGGTAAAAGCCCCAATCACACTAAGTGGCTTTTCTCTGCTATCTATGCTAGCCTACATTTACAGGATAAAATTAGATTATGGTAAGCCCTTGAGTATATGGCATCTATCTATAAAGGTAGTTGGCTTGTAGGAGGAGACTTCAATAAAGTCCTAAAATCCAGAGATAAGCATGGGGGAAATATCATTAGTACTAATAGAAGTAACAATTTCTGGAGTTTCCTGAACCACTGTAAATTAGTTGACCTAGGCTTCAAAGTCTCAAAATATACGTGGTCCAACAAGGGGTACACCAATAGGCAGGACCTTATCCTTAAGAGATTGGATAGGTGCCTTGCCACTGAGGATTAGATCAAGTCTTTTCTAGAAGCTTCAGTCACCCATCACCCTAGGACCTACTTTGACCACTACCCTCTTCTTTAAGCATCTCTAGTACCCAGCTCAATGATCAATGTAGACCATTTAGGCTAAAGACAACGTGGTGTGGTCACACTAACTTTCAAAACATAGTGCACACCAGCTTCACCTCCACAAATGACCTATTGGAAGATACCAACACTTTTAAGACAAATGCAAACATGTTAGTGTTGGTAATATCTTCCATAAAAAGAAGCACATTTTAGCTAGGCTGAATGGAATTAGAAAGCTAGTGCTTACCCTTTTAGCTCCTTCTTGCAAAACCTAGAATCCAATCTTCAAGCTAAATAACCAGCAATTCTTCAAAATGAAGAAGACTTTTGGAAGCTGAATTCAAGAGTCGATTGGCTTTGTCAAGGTGATGCTAAATACCAAATTCTTCCACACCACCACTCTTAACAGAAGGAGGAGGAATATGATTCTTAGATTGACTGATGAGGTGTGTAACCAAATCACAGACCCTAAGCTCATTGAAGAGGCTACCATATCCTTTTTTAGAATCTCTTTACCACATCCCACACTTCATCCACCCATAAGAGAGTTCACAGTAGGAATACTCCTCAAATTCTAACTGACAGCATAAGAGAGGCCCTAGATCAACCACTTAGAACCTCTGAAATTAAAGTAGCCATGAACTCTTTCAAACCACTCAAGGCACCTGGTCCTGATGGGTTGTATCCTTTATTCTACAAAAATACTGGTATATCCTGTCAACCCAAGTTAACCACTTCTGCCACAAAGTCTTTACCACCTCAACCATGAAGTTAACAAAACTCTTATGTGTTTGATCCTTAAATGATAGAATGCTACCATTCTAAAGAGCTTTAGACCTATAGGGTTATGTAACACTATGTATAAACCAGTCACTAAAATAATAGTTAAAAGGATAATACCTATCCTTTATACTATTATAGGGACATCTCAGGCAAGTTTCCTCATTAACAGGAGGGCTTCAGATAATACCATTATTGTTCAGGTATACATCACCCATTTCCAAAAGATGAAAAGGAAAAATGCAAACACGATCCTCAAAATTGATTTTAAAAAATCATTTGACAGAATTGAGTGGTCTTTCATTAGGGATTCACTCCTTTTCTTCAACTTCTCTCTTAAGCTAACAAATTTGATCCTCTCTTGCATCTCCACCTCTTCCATATCAATCCTGGTCAATGGTAGTCAAACTGAACCTTTCAACCCCACAAGGGGAATTAGTCAGGAAGACCTAAAAAAGGAATGGCTCCCAATTACCATCAGCAGGAATGACCCTAAAATCTCTCATATTTTTTTGTTGATGTCATCACTCCGTTTGAAAAAGCTACAAAAAAAGAGCAGTGAAGCTATCATGACTACCTTAGAGGAATTTAATAATGCATCAGGCCATAAGGTCAATTTTTATAAATCTAAGGTTATCTTCTCAAAAAACTTCCATGAAGACTGGGCTAACATATGCAGCTCATTGTTAGGAATTAGGAAAAGCCAAAAATTTTGGTAAGTACATGGATTTCCCAATCTTCCATAAAAGACCCACCAACAAAGACTTCCAATTTATTCTTGACAGTATGGACTCCAAACTAGCGGGCTAGAAAACCAAAATACTGAACATGGTTGGGCGTACAACTTTGGCTAAAGCAAGCCTTGGCAGCATTCCTAGCCATGTTATCAGCTACATTAAGCTGCCATACACATCTCTAACCAAATAGATAGAATCCAAAGGAATTTTATCTGGGGAACAACTACTGAAAAAATGAAGCTTTATATGATCAAATGGGATATCATCACCAAGCCCAAAAGCTGTGGGGGTCCTGGGAATCTAGCAAACTCATATAAACGACAAAGCTAACATGACCAGTCTAGCTTGGAGGCTCTACAACAACACCGGCACCATATAGGCTAGAGTCCTGATTGGAAAATACTGTAGTGAAATCCAAACTAGAGCCAAACCAAAAATTAGGACTTGGCAGTGTATCCAAGAAGGATGGAAGGTTTACATTAAGGCCTCTAGATGGATTGTACACAAAGGGGATATAGTCAACATCCTCTCTAACAATAGGATCCCAAATATACAACCCTTCAATAAATCATCCGGGGGCCTTGGCAGAATGATGACCTTACCATCAAGATAAATTCTATCCTCAGCAATGAGGAATGGAACTTTGATTCCATTCACTACCCCATTCCCATGGACATCAAGCATGTGATTCAATCTATCTTCGTTCCCACATCCTCCAACACTAAAGACCAGCTCATCTAGAACCTCACCAACAATGGACTTTTCAGCTCAAAGTCAGCATACAACCTGATTAGTTCAAAATCCACCACCATTTCTAACCAAGATGATACCTTCAGCTAGATCTGAAAACTAAGAGTCCCTAACAAGATCAAAATTTTCACATGGATGATGCAACATAATAGACTCTACACTGACTTGCACTTGAAAAACATAGGATTAAATGTCAACCCCCAGTTCCACCTATGCGCCTATGCAGTGGAAGATATCAACCACATCTTTTTCGAATGCAAAAATGCCAAGACATTCTGGAACTCTCTAACTATGGAATGTAACAATGTATCCTCCCACATACACCTTAATTTCTCAATGTCTCAATGGGAGAACACTTGGCACAGAATCAATAACATGCATTTCAACAGTGCTATCACCTAGAAATCACTGCTACCATTCTGCTTCTGGGGGCTATGGATAACCAGGAATAACAACCTTTTAAAAACAAAAAGAATAATTTCCCTGTCAAACATGCCATTGCTAGGGCCAAAGAATACTCTCATGTGGCGGTGAATCTTAAGGTTAAGGCCGGTATGCAGAAGATCCATATTAAATGGAAACCATCCCCTAATGGCACATATAAACTCAACATTGATGGGGCATCATGTCCAATATCACGAGTAGAGGGAATTGGGGGAGTTGTAAGGAATAGAAGGGGCGTCTGAGTTATGGGCTACATGAGAGGCCCACCCTATACCACAACCCTCAAGGATGAAATCCAAGTCCTTTACCAGGGGCTAACACTAGCACTCCAACACAAGCTAACACTGCTAATAATCTCCACTGACTCTGCACAGGTTATTAGATGGTTAAATGAAGGTAATTTACATTTTAACTCTATTATTCATGAATACAGGTCCTTGATGGAGTAGCTGGGGAATCCAGAACTGGAGCATGAATACAGGAAACAAAATCAGCTGGCGGACCTCCCCGCAAAGGAAGGAGAAGAGAAAAAAGCTTTTGATAGGACATTAGTTTTGATAGTTCCTCCAGTGCTTGCAAAAAAAAAAACTATTGGAAGACATCCTAGGAATTGTATTGTCCGTAATGTAAGGGTAAACAATTATGTAGGTCACGATATTGGTAACGTTACATTAGGGAGCATCAACTCCCAAGCAATGCTGTAATATATATATATCCAGTTCACCCAAAAAAAAGCACGAAAGACAAGTGAACATACCATTTTCCCTGTCATTTCCCTCAATTAGATTTTTAGTTATATAGTCCTTCTTTGAGTGAACCCGATCCATCCGATAGAATTAATCAGGACCCTCTGCGTCACCCAACTACCATTTGAATAATTCCCATTTTTTGTTAATTCTTTCACTTTATTAATAGCTAAACGACGTCGTCCTCTCCTTAATGAACTCATGTCCAGTTCATTACATTCCACCCTCCTAAAATACATTTTTGTCCTAAAGAATGTTGATGGAGCTGCTGTATAAACTCTGGAAATTATGCTTTGATGAAATACCAACCTTCCCAGGCGAACTCTTCTGGTGCAAGGTTTTCCCAATATATCAAGACTTTGACGGCGACTACATTAATTTCTTTTATCATCCTCCTCTGTAATATTGCTACAGACTTGGCAAACATTTTTCCATCTTCACCAAGGAAGCGCAACTGTTTTTGAGGAGATACTATTTGTCATATCCTCTTTTTAGTTCCTCTTTTTAATAAGGACACATAAAATACATGATGTACCAAGATAGTGCTAGTAGCTTCAGCTTGTATGCCACATTTCCAATTTTCTGCTCCACTAGATAAGGCCCGTAATATTTGGGACATAGTTTAAGTTGTTTCCTGAGGGATAGGGATGTCTGTCTGTAGGGTTGTATCTTCAAGTATACCCATTCTCTCACATGTAATTGTCTCTCAATTCTCCTTTGATATGCATACCTCTTCATTCTTGTTTATGCTTGGATGAGGTGGTCTCTAAGTACCTGCTAGAACTGGATCTTTTGTTATATCAGGTCCTGCACTAGATTTTATAATATTGGCACCATGGGAAGCTGTGGTATATCATAACCGTAAAGATCATGAAAAGAGGTGCTTTGCAAAGAGGTATGCTAGTTAATATTGTACCACCACTTAACTAAATGTCATCAATTTGCCCATTATTTAGGTTTGCCCACTGCCATAGCTCTGAGATATCCTTCTGGGCACATATTCAACCTCCCAGTTAGTCCATCTGTTTCTGGATGATAGGCCTCATGTAAAATGTAGTCCTAGCTGCTTTGAATATGTGCTGCTAGAAAGCACTAGTGAAAATCTTATCTCGATCAGAGACCATAGTGTTTGGGAACCCATGAAGCTTTTAGACATCTTTGATGAATAAATCTGCTAGCTACTTAGCTGTGAAAGAGTGTTGTAGGGTTAAAAAATACAATCACTTAGTAGTCCTAAATGAGCCATAGTTTCATTCGTTACACCTTTGGAAGATGTCATAAGTTGATACAAATTCTTGCACATCTTTCTTCATTGCAGGCTAGAAAAGGTAGAGTTGCAGTCGTTTTAAGGTGTCTTGTTGGCTTGAGTGTCCTCCTATTACTTAAGAATGCATAGTATGTAGGATTTGATGTTTAAGTGTTGTAGTTTTCCCAACATAGACCTCACCATTGAACCTCAATATTCTTGAAGAAAATGTTGTAATCAGGTTATGCATCTGGATTTATTTACAAAATAGTGATGAGGTAATGTACTTAGGTGTCATCTTCATAGCTCTTCTCTATCTCTCCCATCTATGTAGGTTGTATATCAGTAATGGCATTCACTTCACCATGCTCTTATGGAACTCTTGAGAGCGCATCTGCAACTCTATTCTCAACCCCTTTACTATACCTAATCTCATAGTCAATCCCAATAGTTTGTAAGGTCCTTTTGTTAAATTGCAATAGTTCTCATTTGCTCCATCAAGTACTTGAGGCTGAAGTGATCAATATTGATGATGATGACATTTGCTGTTGGGTTTTTAATGTATTTAATTAATATATTAAATACTTAAAAGAGGGTGAATGGGAAATGGAGGGAAATAAAATTTTTTGAGTAAAATTTTAAGTTTCTCCCCTTGGTAAATGGGCATTGTCCCATATTGGAAGAGGAATAGGTTTTTTATGGGTATATAAGCAATTGCTCTTCTTCTAGCTCTTAAATAGTTCAGAAGAAAGCAAGCCTCGCGCCGCCATCGTCGTCGCTCGCTCGGCTTCGGCTTCGGCTTTGGCTTCGGATTCCGATTGATTGATTAACTTTTTGGACCAAATTTATTTGTTAACAGTAAAATATTAACAGAAATATTATTAAATATTTGTTTTAATAATAGAATATTAATATTAAATCCAATACGTTTTTCTATTTTGGTAACACAAAAGTAACTACCCTTTTCAATTTTCCCTCTTTATTTTCCCTCTTTATTGTTGACTAAATGGCCATTTATTTAATGGCATTTATGCTGTGGATATTTTGCAGAAACAACCATTCTGAAGAGCTACACCTCTTCAGATTTCAGCCCAACTTTTGGCTATAAATACAATACTATTATGCTCAGAATTTCACTACGAATTTTCTGAGTTTCTCCTCCTTTCTTCTGCATATTTTAACTTCAAAGAAAGCAAAAGTAAGTGTGATTTGCAACCGAACATTGTGTTCACTGAAATACTAGGGTTTGAAGTACCACTACACCAGTGTGTAATTCGTTCTATCCTAGTAGGAAATAATCCATAACCTTGGGTACTAGAAGGGGATTAAATTCCTTAAGGAAACACTGTGAATTCAGTGGGCTCGAATTGGTTTTATGTCATTTCTGTTTATGTTCATTTATGTTTATATATATATTTATATTTCCAGAATTATTTTACAAATATAGTATACTAACAAGCTTAAGGAATTTAATATATTCTCTGTATTTGTACTTACTGTTTCTGGAGAGTAAAACCTGTGTTTTTTTGTACTCTATTAAAATCTACGTGATTTTAACGTTTGTGTCATTCTTTTACAGAAATGACTAATGAGAATGAGAACCAAGCTATTCCAATGGTGACTGCCAATGCCTCAACAAGCCGAACGACACTGGCAGCATTGGCACCGGCGGAGAAACCCAAAAAAATTTTCGGGATTGATTTCAAGTGCTGGCAGCAAAAGATGTTCTTTTATTTGACTACTCTAAGTCTCCAGAAGTTCATCAAGGAAGATGTTCCTGTATTGTCCGATGAAACTCCAGAAACTGAACGCATTCTCGTGATTGAGGCGTGGAAGCATTCAGATTTTTTGTGCAAGAATTATATTCTAAGTGGGTTGGAGGATGCTCTGTATAATGTCTACAGTGGCGTGGAAACGTCAAAGGAACTGTGGACGGCGCTTGAAAATAAATATAAAACTGAAGATGCCGGGTTGAAAAAGTTTGTTGCTGCAAAGTTTTTGGACTACAAAATGGTAGATAGCAAGTCTGTTATTACCCAAGTCCAGGAATTGCAAGTGATTATTCACGATCTCCTTGCTGAAGGTTAAATCAAATTAATATTGATGTTGAAAGTAGTAATCTTAGTATTTTTACTAACAGAAATTTCATTGAAGGTCTTGTTATCAATAAAGCATTCCAAGTAGCAGCAATGATTGAGAAGTTGCCTTCTTTGTGGAAGGACTTCAAAAACTACTTGAAACACAAACACAAAGAGATGTCCTTTGAAGATCTCATTGTTCGGTTGAGAATCGAAGAGGACAATAAAGCTGCTGAAAAGAGAGGCCGTGGGAACTCAACAATAATGTGAGCAAATATTGTTGCAGAGAACAAAAAGAGGAAGAAGGCTTCTGGACCGAAATACAACCCAAGCAAGAAGCGGTTCAGTGGAAACTGCTACAACTGTGGAAAAACCGGACATAAATCTAAGGAGTGTCGTGCTCCGAAGAAAGACAAGAAGAAGGGTCAAGCAAAAATGGTTGAAAAACATGATGATGTTGATGACTTATGTGCCATGCTTTTCGAATGCAACTTGGTAGGCAATCCTAAAGAGTGGTGGATTGATTCTGGAGCCACTCACCGTGTTTGTGCTGTTAGAGAAGCTTTTGCTACTTATGCTCCCGTTGGACCCGATGAGATGATTTCTATGGAAAATGCTTCAAAGGCCAAGATTGAAGGATGTGGGAAGATATTTCTCAAAATAACTTCTGGCAAAGTGGTGACTTTGAATGACGTCCTTCATGTTCCCGAGATTAGGAAGAATTTAGTCTCTACTGGACTTTTTGTTAAGAATGGTTTTAAATGTGTTTTTGTTTCTGATAAGTTAGTAATAAGTAAGAATGAAATGTTTGTAGGAAAAGATTACCTCACTGAGGGCTTTTTCAAGCTGAATGTAATGGTTGTTGAAAATAATAATAAAATTTTAGCTTCGTCTTACTTACTTAAGTCAAATGAATTATGACATATACGTTTGGGGTCATGAAAATTATAAAACCTTATGAAAAATGATTAATTTAGAAGTATTGCCTAAGTTTGAATGTGACAAATTAAAATGTCAAGTATGTGTGGAATCTAAGTATGTTAAACATCCTTATAAGTCGGTTGAAAGGAATTCAAATCCTTTAGACTTAATTCACACATATATTTGTGATATGAAGTCAATACCATCTCGCGGTGGAAAAAAGTATTTCATAACTTTTATTGACGATAGTACTTGATATTGCTATGTTTACTTACTTAATAGTAAAGATGAAGTAATAGAGGCATTCAAGCAATACAAAAATGAAGTTGAAACACAACCTAACAAGAAAATCAAAATGATAAGAAGTGATAAGGGTGGTGAATATGAATCTCCTTTTGAACAAATATGTTTAGAATATGGAATTATTCATCAAACAACGGCCCCTTACACGCCCCAATCCAATGGGATTGCAGAAAGAAAGAATCTTTCATTAAAAGAGATGATGAACACATTATTGATAAGTTCTGGTTTGCCACAGAACTTGTGGGGGGAAGCCGTTCTTACGGCTAGTCGAATACTAAATCGAGTACCCCATAGCAAAACACAATCCATTCCATATGAAAAATGGAAAGGAAGGATGCCCAACTTGAAATATTTTAAAGTGTGGAGGTGTTTGGAAAAAGTGCAAGTTCCTAAACCCAAAAGGGTAAAAATAGGATCAAAAACCGTTGATTGTATTTTCATAGGATATGTGACTAATAGTAAAGCATATCGATTTTTGGTTCATAAATCAGAAAATCCCGACATTCATAATAATACGATTATAGAATCAGATAATGCTGAGTTCTTTAAAAATATATATCCATATAAAAAGGAATTTGAGTTGATTGGTGAAGGATCTAAATGACCTCGGGAAGAAACAAAAGAAAGTACACTTAACCAGGAGGATCCAAGATGTAGTAAACGTCAAAGAATGTCTACTTCATTTGGACCATATTTTGTGACTTTCTTATTGTAAAATGGGCCTCAAACATTTAAATAAGCTATGTCTTCTTCGGAATAATTATTATGGAAAGAGGCAGTCAATAGTGAAATAGAATCCATATTGAACAACCACACATAATTGGTTGATCTTTCTCCTGGAAATAAACTGTTGGGTTCTAAATGGATCTTTAAGAGGAAAATGAAAGATGATGGAACTATGGACAAATGTAAGGCAAGACTTGTGGTCAAAGGGTATAGACAACGAGAAGGTCTTGATTATTTTGATACATACTCTCCAGTTACAAGAATTACGTCTGTACCAACGTTAGTAGCGTTAGCTGCAGTTTATGGCCTTCTTAATGGAGAGTTGGAGGAAGAAATCTACATGGAACAACTAGAAGGGTTTGTGGTTCCAGGTAAAGAAAAGAAGGTCTGTAGACTTATTAAGTCCCTTTATGGACTAAAACAAGCACCCAAATAATGGCATGCGAAATTTGACCAAACAATGTTGTCAAATGGGTTTAAGATAAGTGAATGTGATAAATGTGTGTACATTAAAAATGTTCTAAATCACATAGTCATTGTTTGCTTATATGTGGATGATATGCTCATAATGAGTAATGACATTGCCAATATAAATGATACTAAGCGCATGCTAACTAGCATGTTTGATATGAAAGACTTGGGAGTTGCTGATTTAATTCTGGGAATTAAGATCCATAAGACTTCTCAAGGTCTGGCATTGTCAAAATCTCATTATATTAAGATAGTACTTGAAAAATTCAAGCACTTGGGCTATAAAGTTGCAAAGACTCCAATTGACGTGGATCTTTGCATTAGCAAAGAACAAAGGCCAAAGCATATCACAATTGGATTATGCTCGTATGTTGGGTTGCTTAATGTACATCATGAATTGTACACGACCAGATATAGATTGTGCTATAAGTAAATTGAGTCGATATACTAGCAATCTAGGTCAATCTCATTGGATGGCCATGAAATGAGTTTTGGGGTACTTAATACATACCCAGAACTTTGCTTTGCACTACACTAAATATCATGTGGTCATTGAGGGATACTGTGATGCAAATTGGATCACCGGATCAACTGATTCCAAGTCCACATGTGGATATGTATTCACTATTGGTTGAGGAGCGGTATCTTGGAAGTCATCCAAACAAACTTATATTGCCCGCTCTACAATGGAGGCTGAGTTCATAGCCTTGGATAAAGCTGGTGAAGAAGCTGAATGGCTCCAGAATTTCTTGGAAGATATTCCCTTGGCACCAATATACATACATTGTGATAGTCAAGCAGCAATAGGAAGGGCTGGGAGCGTTATGTATAACGGTAAATCTCGTCATATACGACGAAGACATAAAACCGTTAGACAATTACACTCTAGAGGAATTATTACGATTGACTATGTAAAGTCAAGTGATAAAGTGCCAGATCCACTTACAAAAGGCCTAACTAGAGAAGTAGTTGAGAAATCATCAAAAGGAATGGGACTGTGGCCGAAAACAAGTCATAGTGGCGGTAACTCTACCTAGAAGACTGGAGATCCCAAGATATCCCAAGATCTAGGTTCAAGGAGATCAAACAAAGTCATTAATGACCGTTCAATATTGTCAAATAAGCTTTTGGTCCATTCTCGTATAAGACAATGTTCAGTAC